>WNWK01012430.1:0-59704 GCA_009830355.1 Cherax destructor | reverse complement strand
TTCAAATTTTTCAGTTCTTCTTCTAATCTCTGTATCTTAGCCTCTGCTGTTGTGACTTGCTTTTCCCACTTCCTGCTTTCTGCAGCTATCCTCTCCTCCCTTATCTTACTTTCTGCAGCTATCCTCTCCTCCATTTTCATGCTAAGCTCCTCTAGCTTCCTTCCCCACTCATGTTCCCTTTTCATGAGCTCTGCTGCCCAATCTTCCTTTGCAGACTCATCCTCCAGTCCCCTAGTTTTCCGTCCTGCTCTCTGGGACCCCATTTTTTATTTTTATTTTTAAGATGCCACAGAGTGGAAAACTATGTATTTCTGTGTGGTTGTTTTGTGGTGTGATTGCCTGAGTGTTTGTGTGGGGGTGGAGGGAGGGAGAGAAGAAACTGAAGACAGTGGGGAAATGGAAGAGAGGTGGGGAGGGGGAAATAGGGGGATTATGAGGAGAGAGTGAAGGAGGGAGAAGCAGAGGTGGAGAGAGAATGGGAGAGGGAGAGGGGAGGAGGTGGGTGAGAGAGGGGGAGGAGCTATGTGAGAGAGGGGAGGAGGTGGATGAGAGAGGGGAGGAGGTGGGTGAGAGAGGGGGAGGAGGTGGGTGAGAGAGGGGGAGTGTGAGGGTTCGGAAGGGAGTGGGGGAGAGGTGGGTGGAGGGAGCAGGGGGAGTGTGTGTGGGCCTGTGTGTGTGTGTTAGTTTTGTGTGTATGTGTATGTGTGTGTGTGTGTGTTAGTTTTGTGTGTGTGTGTGTGTGTGCACGTTAGTTATGTGTGTGTGTTAGTTTTTTTTTTGTGTGTGTGTATGTTAGTTTTGTGTGTGTGTATGTATGTGTGTGTGTGTATGTATGTTTGTGTGTGTATGTATGTGTGAATAGTAGTGGTGAAATTGTGTGTTATGGTGTATGGGTGTGTATGTGGAGTTTGCGAGTGACACGTTGTCTGCAGTGCTTCTCTACCTGGCCTGACCTGACACACCTGACCTACCAGTTGTGTGTGTGTGTGTGTGTGTGTGTGTGTGTGTGTGTGTGTGTGTGTGTGTGTGTAACTATATGTGTGTGTATTTATTGTGTGAAAAGTAGTGGTGAAATTGTGTTATGGTGTATGAGTGGTATGTGAGGTCTGCGAGTAACACGTAGTCTACAGTGCTCCTCTACCTGGCCTGACCTGACACACCTGATCTACCAGTTAATGTATTCTATGATTCACCTGTCTGCTCGCCCTTTTCTACTAGAAATTACCAATTGCTATTTGTTACTGAGTACTTGATATCCTATTCCTTATCTTACTATGAGAGTTGACCGTTCACAAACAGCTTAGCGGTTAGGTAATTGGATCTTACTCCCGACACCCCGAAAACCACGCATAGGTGAATACTTGCGATGCGATGCAGCTTGGCCAGCGTGTAGTATCCTGTAGATTGTCCAACTCAATGTGATGTTCTGGCGTATATCCACTTTCGTTTCTTGTCGATATATAATATAACCTATTCACTGTATTTCTTTCACTTGTCACATATTTATTTCACTTTATTATCTAGGGTGACACACGTGGCAACGTCGCCTGGAGCACACTAGGCCCACTGACCCCGCCACCAAATATTTATTTCTAGTTCACTTATAAAATTATGGCTCTTCCCACACTTATGTGGCTCAGGGCAACTCGTAAATCACTTCAAGGGTTGTTCACTACCCTGACACACTTGATAACCCCTGTAGTACCCTTGTGTAGCCCTCAAAAACACTTATATTCACGGAGCCCTACAAGATGCGACTGACTGGCACCGGTCCGTGCGTGTGTGTGAGGTTACTGTGTGTGGTTGATTCTTAGTGTTCAGATTGAAAACAAAAACATGTCGTCTTTACAGAGTTTGTTCTCCTGTTTGTAGATGAGAAGACCAAACATATCGAAACTAAGACTGAGACCAAACATGTTGAGACTTAGACTGAGAGCAAACATACTGGGACAAAGAACGAGACCGGATATACTACAGTTATGTGCAAATTAATTGGGACATGAGTATATTTTGTGATTATCTCATTATGTGTCTTAGTCTCCAGCTTAATTATTGTAGTTTGGATTCTTTTCTATTCAGAAGAGTTTGCTATCGACCTCTAGCAACCATCCACCCGTGGTGTTACCCTGCGACTCTCGTCAGTGCTACAACAGCTGATGTTCTATAAGGCTATTCCTTCGAGCGTGCTTCGTGAGTGAATGTGGTTTCACCAAATTTTCCCTTCAGTTCATGATTACTGCTAAAATTCATGATGGATGTTGCACCTATGAAGCGTGCAAGTATTGAAACTCTTAGAAAACATGGTGATTTGAGTATCAGACATATCACCGAAAATTTGAGCCTAGCAAAGTCAACTTTTGGTCGGATTTTGAAGAGAGCTGACGACACTGGTGAGTGTAGGGCGCTGCGTCGAGGAAGATGTGGAAGAACTCCTCACGATGACAAGGTTATCGTAAGAAATAGTGTGAAGGATCCCAAGAACACTAGAAAAGATCTACAGAGATATTTGGCTTCATCTGGCATAAAAGATGATTCTTCAACTGTTCGACGAAGGCTACTTGAAGTTGGCAGAACTGCCAGAAAGCTGGTAAAGAAACTATTTCCTGCTGATATGAAGAAAAAACGGCTGCGGTGGGCGCTCGATCATAAGTGATGGACGACAGGTGAATGGAGAAAAGTTATATTTTCATTTGAGGCGCGTTTTGAAGTACATGGGTACAGATCAGTGGTAGTGAGACGGAGCAAAGGCGAGCCTCTTCGGAATGGACATATTCAACAAGCGCCAAAACACCCACCTAATAAGTTTTGGGGTAGTTTTACTGCTAAAGGCTCTGGACGGCTTGTTATTGTTGAAGGAACGACGAACAGTGACAAATACAAGGCAATCCTAGCAACTCATTTCCTTCCCATTGTGAATAGAGACTTTCCTGATGGAGAAGGGATTTTCCAGCAGGAAAATCAACACTTCCGGAAAAATGCTGACATACTTCGAAGAGAGTGAGCTAAGCGTTTTAAATTGGCCTGGAAACTCTCCTGACCTCAACCCAATTGAGGTCAGGTAAGAATCGCGAAACAGGACTGTTCAACTGTGGAGAAGCTTGGTACCAAGACGAAGAACTTGCCGAAATGTGTTCAACATTGTTCAATTCTATGTTAAAGCCTGTAGCAATGCTTATAAGAGCAAATAATCAAACGAAAATTTATCTTCACTGTTTCCAATTACAATCAACCACTTAAGGTAAACATTCCCTGAGAAGGTATACAAGAGTATTTTCTTGAAATAGTTACATTTCGATGGAAACATCTTGAAAATAGTTTTGAACTTAAAACCTTTAGGATTTATTTTTTCAGAATGTGCAATTATTTTGCTCCCTTATATAACTCAATTTGTAAATTTCCAATTATCAACCTTGCTCACTCTTGCGACCCTTCACTGACTCGGAAGAGATTAAGTGTATTGCTGGGATACTTGGAGGCTGAGAGATGCTCTGTTGCTGGGAGACGTGGAGACAGAGAGATGCTCAGTTGCTGGGAGACGTGGAGACAGAGAGATGCTCTGTTGCTGGGAGACGTGGAGACAGAGAGATGCTCTATTGCTGGGAGACGTGGAGACAGAGAGATGCTCTGTTGCTGGGAGACGTGGGGACAGAGAGATGCTCTGTTGCTGGGAGACGTGGAGACAGAGAGATGCTCTGTTGCTGGGAGACGTGGGGACATAGAGATGCTCTGTTGCTGGGAGACGTGGAGACAGAGAGATGTTCTGAGTCTTCCAAACTAAGTTTGTAACACAATCAAAAGTGTTTGTTGCCTCTCAGGGGTCGTAATCCTTCATAAATAACAACAATAGTGGCCTCTCAAACCATTTTATTATTGTTCAGTGTTATTGTATTGTTCATGATAGACACATATGATGGTGGTGGTGACAGGTACAGGTGGTGGTGGTGGTGCTAGACACAAGTGATGGTTGTGATAGAGGTGGTGGTGGTGTGGTAGACAGGTGGTAGGAACAAGTATAATACAGGTTAACAGGATCTCTACTGTAATTTAAATATTCACTGAATCCCCCTGTGTAAAGCAGCGTGTGAATTATGAAAATTGAAGAAAGAATGAATGAAGATGAGAGAAATTAAACAATCTAGAGAATACTCATGAACAGTTGGTCTGGTGCTGCCTGCTATCATGGCCAAGATCCAACTTATCCGAGACCAAGACCGAGGCCAGACTACCCGAGACCGAGCCCCAGCACACCAAGACTGAGATCAAGACTTAGAAATGTGGCCTCGAGGCTGGTATTCCAAGATTCCATCTCCACCGGCAGCCTGATCTTAATGAGATTTAAGGTACTCACATATCAGAGGATTCACAGCAGGCAACAGCATTGCAAATTGCAGAGAAGACGATAAGCGTATCTCAGGGAAAACTCGAGGTTCTCCCCGGAGCTGTTTGAATATTTTCTTCTCCTACCACCCTTATATACAATATGTGAATGCTTTATTAATAGACAGAATACATTGATGGAAAACACAAACATGAACATGAATACAATGGTACAATATATCAAAGATTATGAATCTCCTCCAGCTCCTCCGAAGCTGGACGCGAGCCAAGTATGCAGCATGAGTTTTCCCTCTGGATGGCCACGCTGAGACGCTGGAACATGAACGTGGCTGCCCTTGGGTCCCTGGTGGTGTCGATGAGTCTGGAACCCAGTTCTTTAAGGAAACGTGTTGCATTTTTTCCCCACGCTCCCAAGGTCTCTGATCCCACTGGGACAAATTGATACTGTTGGCTTATGTCCCTGTACTTGCCGATCTTGTACTCCTTCTCTGTGGCAGCAAGCCCTCCCTGTCGCCCAACACTGTGAAGGATGGAGGTGTCAGCCAGTCGACACAGGATAGTCCCAGTAAGACTTGCCATTTATAAAGATTGATCCCCAGGCGGTGCTTGTATTCTGATCAGGCTCTTCTGCTCTCCAGTGAAAGGATCCTAGATGCGTTGACTTCATTGTGTCTTGCATGCCCCGTGCTTGGAATTGACCAGTAGACATATTGTGGTTTGCATCCCAAAATACCGTAATCTGTGATGGCCCCAGAATGCATGAGGTCTAGTCAGGCGTCCCAGCAATGGGAACGTTAAGCTGAACCCCAGTGATGTGCCCCAGTAAGACGTCATCCTTCTGATTACAGTAAGCATGTACCCCAGTAGGCGTCCACTGTGACATTTGTAGCCAGTTCTGCATACTTGTGTCTTGACACTCCCACTAAGTGATACACGTGTACTAGAGCTTGATCCGTGCTGAATACTAGTTCAAGACATGTTATTAACTCATTAATTGATATAAAATACAGTTTGATAATGTTTGATAGTTTAGTAACTTATATCCCCATGTAACTTGTTAATGTAACTGTGTTAAGTAAGCTTGATACCATAGTTAGACCCAGTAGCTTGATACCCCAGTAACTTGCTACCCCAGTAAGCGAAACCCCAGTAATCTTGATACCCCAGTATCTTGATACCCCAGTAAGCTTGATCCCCAGTAATCTTGATACCCCAGTAATCTTGATACCCCAGTAACTTGATACCCCAGTAATCTTGTACCCCAGTAATTGTCCCCAGTGTGATACCCCAGTAAGCTGATACCCCAGTAATGTACTGTGATACCCCAGTAAGTCTTGATACCCCAGTAACGATACCCCAGAAGCTTGATACCCCAGTAACTTGATACCCCAGTAATCTTGATACCCAGTAATTGATACCCCAGTAACTTGATACCAGTAATCTTGATACCCCAGTAATCTTGATACCTCTTACAGTAACTTGATACCCCAGTAATCTTGATACCCCAGTAACTTGATACCCCAGTAACTTGATACCCCAGTAATGATACCCCAGTAAGCTTGATACCCCAGTAACTTGATACCCAGTAATCTTGATACCCCAGTAATCTTGATACCCCAGTAATCTTGATACCCCAGTAATCTTGATACCCCAGTAACTGATACCCCAGTGATACCCCAGAAAGCGATACCCAGTAAGCTTGATACCCCAGTAACTTGATACCCAGTAATCTTGATACCCCAGTAAGCTTGATACCCCAGTAATCTTGCTACCCCAGTAACGATACCCCAGTAAGCTTGATACCCCAGTAAGCTTGATACCCCAGTAAGCTTGATACCCCAGTAATCTTGATACCCCAGTAAGCTTGATACCCCAGTAATCTTGATACCCCAGTAATCTTGATACCCCAGTAATCTTGATACCCCCAGTAAGCTTGATACCCCAGTAAGCTTGATACCCCAGTAATCTTGATACCCCAGTAATCTTGATACCCCAGTAAGCTTGATACCCCAGTAATCTTGATACCCCAGTAAGCTTGATACCCCAGTAAGCTTGATACCCCAGTAAGCTTGATACCCCAGTAAGCTTGATACCCCAGTAATCTTGATACCCCAGTAATCTTGATACCCCAGTAAGCTTGATACCCCAGTAAGCTTGATACCCCAGTAAGCTTGATACCCCAGTAAGCTTGATACCCCAGTAAGCTTGATACCCCAGTAAGCTTGATACCCCAGTAAGCTTGATACCCCAGTAATCTTGATACCCCAGTAATCTTGATACCCCAGTAATCTGTACCAGAACGTACCCAGTAACTTGATACCCCAGTAAGCTTGATACCCCAGTAAGCTTGATACCCCAGTAAGCTTGATACCCCAGTAACAGTCTTGATACCCCAGTAATCTGATACCCCAGTAACTTGATACCCCAGTAACTTGATACCCCAGTAAGCTTGATACCCCAGTAAGCTTGATACCCCAGTAAGCTTGATACCCCAGTAAGCTTGATACCCCAGTAAGCTTGATACCCCAGTAAGCTTGATACCCCAGTAAGCTTGATACCCCAGTAAGCTTGATACCCCAGTTATCACACGGATTCCAACAATTCCATCTTTTCCTTCTCATTAAATGCCTCGGCGTTCATCGTTTGAAGTCAACCTGAAGAAGCATTCTTCAGTTAAAGAATGGAAATCTCACAATTTGTTTAATAAAACTGAAAAATTGAGACTTACTCGGCCCAATGCCAGCATGAACTTTCCATTCAAGAAAACAAACTTGTGCTATAAGTTTGAAGACGATCGGAAGAGGCATTGTTCAGTTATTGTATAGAATCCAACGTTTCCAATTTTTTTTTTTACCTATGTTAGCAATTTAAGAAATTCGCTACTACACAGATTAAACTTTTTTTGGATATAAACTCAAGATAAGTTTTAATGAACGAATGTTGATGAATAAACAGATGAATGAAAGGGATTCGAACCATGGTCCTGACAGGTATCAGGTCCAGGTCACTGTTACAGCCACCTGTCAGGACCACGGTTAGAGTCTCTGCCCATTCTTTTAGGGAATCTTCCTTCCCATAAGATTCATCAGCAATTACACATTGAGTGTCTGTGGTTCGATCCCCGGTACGGCTGTAAACATTGGGCGTGTTTCGTTAAGACACCTGCTGACCATGTTCACCTAGCAGTAAGTAGATACTTGGGCGTTAGCTGACTGATGTGGGTCGCATCCTGGGGGACAAAATAAACCAAAATTGCCCGAAATACTCTGCATAACCAGGGGGCTTTCTATATAGTATGTCACTGATGTCAGCTATGGTCTGTACACCTTGTATCATGTACTTGTAGAAATAAAAATTAATATTATTATGATTATTATTATTATTATTATTATTCTTAGTAGTAGTAGTAGTAGTAGTATTTTTAATATCATTATTATTATTATTATTATTATTATTATTATTATTATTATTATTATTATTATTAAAATTATTATTATTACGAACGATACAAAACGTTCAAATGACACATAGTCAAGGTATTTTACGGAATATATCACGCTATGTTAAAAAAAAAATCGGAAAATAGAAACCTCAACAACAATCTGAACCATCTTCTAAGCAGGATAAACCAGTGTTGAAAGTTTGAAGCCGATCACAAGGAACCTTGTCCTAGTTACGGTACATCAGGGTTAAAAAATTGAAGCAGGTCGGATGGTATTTTCTTAAATTATAAACGAAAAAAATATAAAAAAAAAAAAAAAAAGGCGACCACTTAAAAGTCCGCCTTCAGGGATGCCCAATTCCTTGTATAACTTGTATCATTCATGTATAACTTCTATAATTCCCTGTATAACTTATATAATTCTCTGTATAACTTGTTTAATTTCTTGTATAACTTGAATAATTTCTTGTATAACTTGTATAATTTACTGGGAAACGTGTGCAATTCACGTGAATGGAATTTACATGAAGTGTTTACACCAGGTGAATAACATAATTGTGTATAGCACCTGTGTATATCTGAGTCTCGCTGCTGCTGCAGGCTTTCCATGCATATAATGGGTTATTAATGTCCTTAAATGTATTTTGGTCACCCACAGAAGTCAGCTGAATTGAAGGATTTGCTAAATTAATGCTGGTTTAAAAATAGGAAATCTGTGGAGATGATTTGTATTGGTGGAGAGAGAGAGAGAGAGAGAGAGAGAGAGAGAGAGAGAGAGAGAGAGAGAGAGAGAGAGAGAGAGAGAGGTATATAACAGAGAACCCCACGTTTCAAGGTTATTGTTTAAAAAAAATCTTTCATTCTAACTACTTCTAATTCTGTCTAGATAGTAAGGATTAAGATAGTATATCAGAAGGCTCTCTCCCTATCCTCAACTCCCTCCGTCTAGCTTGACGGTTAGAAAATGAAACATTTGCGAAAAGAATCCGTGACATTAAGAAATATGCATGAATATTTATAAGGTGCAGGTTACAACTGCTACGACTACCACATTTATGACAACTACCTCTACGACTAACATTGTACCCTATGTGGCTTACTGTCAACTGAGGCTGTCATCTTGCAATTTCTGAACTAACGTCCAGAATTCGTTGTCCATAGTATTTAAGTGAATTCCATCTTTGTCTTTCTGGTTCTCAAATGATTGTATTGTTTTTTGCACTTACACTTTCAGAAGGTTGCTTATTCCATTCACTTATAATTATGTTTGTAAAATAAATGTATCTACGTTGGGCTGCATCTCCAGAGCGTCATTCCATTGTCTGGAGTTGTTTACTTTGCAGCTCAAATACTTCGTCGTGTGTGAGTCAATCAAAACCAATCAGCGCCTTAAAGGCTTCAATCAGATTTCATAGTTTGTTTCCTAAGAGAAAACTGGGTAAGTGTTTAGAGTGTTTCTTCTTATGGTTTGTTTCTTAGTGATGGTAACGTTATTGTCATGTAATTTGACGACCAAAACTGGACAGTATATTCAAGTTGTTTGCTGATATATGCACTGAATATTGTTACTGGTGTTTTGTTCTCGAAATTTATTGCTACGAAACCCAGTTGTTTAGTACATGTGAGGTAGTTGCTAATGATTACTTCAAGGTCCTTTTATTCTTTCGTTTGACCCGTGGCCTGGTGGCAAAAGCTCTCGCTTCACACGCTGAGTGTCCGGGTTCGATTCCCGGCGAGGGTAGAAACCTTGGGCATGTTTCCTTACACCGGTTGTTCATGTTCACCCATCAGTATAAAATGGGTACCTGGGTATTAGTCGACTAGTGTGCGTCGCATCCTGGGACAAAACTGACCTAATTTGCCCGAGTGTTCTGCATAACAAGGGGCTTTCTATGTAGTACAATGTCACTGACGTCAGCTAGGCCTGTATACCTTGTAAATGTACTTGCAGAAATAAAGATATTATATTATTATTATAATTTGTTTCACACATTTTCTACTCATGCATGAGAGTGTTGTATCCAAAATGCATTACTGTGTACTTATCAGCATTGAAACTCATCTTCCACGTCTTATTCAGCTCACTCTCAATACTCAAACAATTACCTAAGAAGAGACTTTTTCTTTTTCTCCAATTTTGAGTCAACAGAGATTTTTTTCTATTTTGGATGCTGGAACTATCAGCCGATCATTTAAGTGATTTGTGAAAAGGACTGGACTTAAAATCGATTCCCGGGAAGCTTCGTTTTATACACGTATCTGCTCAGTCATTTCTGAATTTCGTCCCACTCGCTGTTTACTATTGGCGATTCAGTCCCTAAATCAGTCATGAAGTTTATCTCTTATAACAAGCGCCTTTATATTGGACAACAATTTTCTATGAGCATTTTTTGGATGCGTGTTTTGGAAATCTAGATACACATCTGTTGAGACTCTTTTTTATGTATAATTAAAGAATTTTAGTAAGTTAATCAGAAATGATGTTTTGTTGCGAAATCGATGTTGATTACCAGTTATTAAATTAAGTTCTATAATGGGACGAAAGTTGTGGACACAAGATTTATCCTCTTTTTTTTAATACTGAGATTATATTTGTCAGTTTCCTTCCTCTAACTGAATTATTAAATATTTCCGTTAGTGGGTACCCTATATAATTTATAATTCCAGCAGGCAGTTCCGATGGTGCGTTAAATTTGTTAATGTTCTGCTTCTTTTTAAGTATTTTAATGTCAAGGTTGCTAATCTCGTTTTGCGTATATTGTCAGAGTTAGGTCTTAAAAAGTAAATTTTGCGGCCTGGTAATCATAGCGTCATGACCTGCTGTAAACACGGAGCTGAAGACTGTGTTTACTAAAAACCATATTGTTATTGTTTATTATTCTTATGTTATCGCTACTTAAAGATCCTCTTGGGTTTTATTAGTCAGGAAATAATATTGTCTCCTGACAGGCGTCTTATCAGATGACTTCCCTCAAGGGAGGTTCCTTGACTCTGGTGAGGGCTCTTGATCTAGGGAATTGGATCTGTGCTCCAGTTTCCTGAATTAAGCCTGAATACCTTCCACATCCCCCCAACAGGCGCTGCATAATCCTACGGGTTTAGCGCTCCCCCTTGATCATAATAATAATAATATCAGATGACTCTCTCAGTGGCTAAACATTCACTGGCTTACCAGAGTTAAGTTTTAAACCTCGTTAAAAAAATGAAGTCGTGAATCGTAAGCTAAAATGTTGATATATTGTTGTTTTGCCTTTTTCTCCCCTGACTTAATTTTTCTTGTTTTCCCTCTGTAATTGTAAGTAGTTAGAATGGTATTATTTTCGGGGTTACCAGTTAATTTAAGTTTTTATTTTACATTTTTGCATGAGATTTAAACCAGTTGATTTTATATTTTCTTGTGTTATTTTTCTTGGTATTTTTATTCCTGTCGATCTTTAGAGTTTTAATCTTAAATCAGTGCCACATTATCTGTACATTATTTCCATCTTGTAGTTCGTCACACTTTACTCAGAAATCATCTTCCTCATAATTTGAATCACAAACATTTGGTTTATTTCGACTCAGATAATGTAGTGTTCACTATTTCCTAGTTTGTCTCCTGCTTCCTACAGTTAAGATCACAATCCGTGGCTGCAACAAGATTCAGTACGTTGATAAATGAGACACCTTGTGCAACATTTGGGTATATTTGTCCTGGAAACGTTTTGCCACCTAGTGGCTTCTTCAGTCTATGCAGAGAACAATGGAAGAGGATGAGATTGAGGTAATCAGTTCTTTAGCCATAAGTCGATGTCTAAACCCTTTATTCAAAGATTCAGAATGTTGTTACCACGAGTGGCTGACATTAGAAAGGTATTTTCAGTCATGCTGACAAGTATGGTAGCTTCCTGGTCCTCTGTTACACTCTTCCACTTTATATTAGAGTTATTAATAAAGTCACCAACAACCATTGTTTCTTAGTTGTGAATTATAGATTTAATATCGTCATATAGTAGAGCGTAGTTCTCCTGCCTTGTTTGGAGGACGATGTGCTACATGAAGTGTAATTTACCCGTTGTCATTGCAGGGAATTTCGACATATGCGAATTTAAGTGGTTCGTCGTCATGCCATTGAATTTTAATCCACTTGATAACACTAATGATATATATGATCACTTCGCCAACTTTTTAACGATAGCGATCTTTTGTTAGTATTTGATATTCAAAGTAATTTCTGTTGTTAAATGGCTATTTGGATTAAATCAAAGTTTGCTCAGAGTAATTATTATCCGGAGGCTCTGATGATGCATATGATGATAATCTGGCCCTTTTTTGGAATATACTTTAATAATGGTGTGAAGTACTGCTCTTTCATCCATCTGGATTGTCTATAAGCTGGATTATTAATTTTAAATTTCGATCTCGGTTAACTGGAGAGATATAAGAGGTTGTCTACTCACTATTTTCTCTCCATCTTTCTCTACCTCACATCTTCATCTGCCTCACATCTTCCTCTACCTCACATCTTCCTCTACCTCACTCATTTTCACTTAAGTTCTCGTGTATCAACGTAGCTCCAGTGAATTCCGTCTCTCTTAAACAAGTTTATGTTAGTAAATAAATGGTTCAAAGAACCGACAAGTTGATAAATAAGACACATGTGCAACACTTGTGGAAGCGTTTCGCCAAACAGTGGCTTCATCAGTCCTTTACAAAGAAGAACTGTGAAGATCAGGAGTTTGAGGTAATCAGTCCCTCAGCCTGGAGTTGCTGCAAACAAATGAGGTGAAGCAGTCGTAGGCGGTGTCACCTTGGACAAATCCTAAGGTGGAAGTAAGTCATACTTATAGGTTTAGGGGTTTAGGCAAGAGTAGAATTCCCTGTATCAAGTTCTCTTGAAGTGTTCTCACTCTTGTATGTACTCAAAATTTTTGTTTTTTAATATAAACCCTTAATTAAGCCTCTGGTTCAAAAATAAGGTTTAGCTGCGTGTCTAGGAGTCCACATTAAACCTTGGTGATAATCTTGTGAGTACTAGTCTCTCATGACTCATGGAATCGTAATATTACGATTCGCGGCTATGAGGAGACATGAGCTAGAGCACGTCACAGCTATGCTGCTGTAGGATTCGTTTGTAAAAACCTGCATTTGTGGTCAGTGGTGGCCCATGCTAACATTCCTATGTTGCATAGAAATATATCTAGTTAGACGAGTCTTGATAGGCTGGTATAGACCAGTGGTTAACACACTGGCCTGCGAGCTTTAGGGCTCGACTGCCTTGGGTTCGATCCAACCCGTTATGTGATTTGAATAATCTAATACTCTCTTATTGTTAAATTTCTTCATAAAGGCTTTGTACCTGTTATGAAGCACCTGTTATCTACTCTGCTGTATCGTTTGTATCTCTTGACACACACACACACACAGTTTGGAACCCACACCTGATCAAGCACGTCAAGAAATTAGAGAAAGTGCAAAGGTTTGCAACAAGGTTTGTTCCGGAGCTAAGGGGAATGTCCTATGAAGAAAGGTTAAAGGAAATCGGCCTGACGACACTGGAGGACAGGAGGGTTAGGGGAGACATGATAACGACATACAAAATACTGCGTGGAATAGATAAGGTGGACAGAGACAGGATGTTCCAGAGAGGGGACACAGAAACGAGGGGTCACAATTGGAAGTTGAAGACTCAGACGAGTCAAAGGGATGTTAGGAAGTATTTCTTCAGTCATAGAGTTATCAGGAAGTGGAATAGTCTAGCAAGTGATGTAGTGGAGGCAGGAACCATACATAGCTCTAAGACGAGGTATGATAAAGATCATGGAGCAGGGAGAGAGAGGACCTAGAAGCGGTCAGTGAAGAGGCGAGGCCAGAAGCTGTGACTCGACCCCTGTAACCACAGATACTGAAGTACACACGGCTACTTTAATGCATACTTTTTCATTGATATCATGTTCATGGTGGGGAGGCGTTTAATTCGTATGGGTCATTCAGCACCTGTGGGATTAGAGGTATACTGGTATGATCTGTCTGTGACTCGATAAAGCCCACTGCGTGGCGAAACGTTGTCAATAAAGGATCACATTATACTGCTTATGTGTTTATTTTTCCGTAGGATAGCTCCAGCGCACTGGATCTGGAGCCCTTCAATGCATCCTCCTTCCCCCTTGGAGTGTGTCTCGGGGTTCAGCCTTAATTTCCAGGAAATAATTTTTTGGTTGGGAAATAAGAGGCAACTTCCGCTGGAGCTTCACGCTCGTGCGGCAGCCAGTTATTGCCGGATGGCAGCCGTAGCCAGCCAGGATGATGCTAGATGGCAGCCACAGCCAGCCAGGATGATGCTAGATGGCAGCCACAGCCAGCCAGGATAATACTAGATGGCAGTCACAGCCGACCAGGAAGATGGTAGTCACAGTCAGCCAGGATGATGCTAGATGGCAGCCACAGCCAGCCAGGATGATGCTAGATGGCAGCCACAGCCAGCCAGGATAATACTAGATGGCAGTCCAGCCGACCAGGAAGATGGTAGTCACGTCAGCCAGGATGATGCTAGATGGCAGCCACAGCCAGCCAGGATGATGCTAGATGGCAGCCACAGCCAGCCAGGATAATGCTAGATGGCAGCCACAGCCAGCCAGGAAGATGGTAGTCACAGCCAGCCAGGATGATGCTAGATGGCAGCCACAGCCAGCCAGGATAATGCTAGATGGCAGCCACAGCCAGCCAGGATAATGCTAGATGGCAGCCACAGCCAGCCAGGATAATGCTAGATGGCAGGAAATGACATGACGATGTGAGTTTGAAGAAGAAGAGAGAGAGAATAAGGGCAGGGCAGAGAGAGATAACTCTAGTAATAACCATGAGCTATATGAAGCTCGGGTACTGGTTAACAATGATATTTTAAGCTGTGTTGAACAAGCTCAATCAGCCAGGTACCGGGAGTAGAGGCAGACGATGGTACCGGGAGTAGAGGCAGACGATGGTACCGGGAGTAGAGGCAGACAATGGTACCGGGAGTAGAGGCAGACGATGGTACCGGGAGTAGAGGCAGACGATGGTACCGGGAGTAGAGGCAGACGATGATGAACACCACACACGGGAGGAATTTTAAAAAATGTTGTAAATCTGTGGAAGTTAGTGGGAGATTGTCATAAATCTTTCGAAACCGAGAGAGAGAGAGAGAGAGAGAGAGAGAGAGAGAGAGAGAGAGAGAGAGAGAGAGAGAGAGAGAGAGAGAGAGAGAGAGAGAGAGAGAAGAGAGAGAGAGAGTGTGTGTGTGTGTGTGCTCGCCTGTTTGTGGTTGCAAGGGTCGAATCATAGGTTCTGTGTGTACTCACCTAGTTGTGGTGTGTGTGTGTGTGTGTGTGTGTGTGTGTGTGTGTGTGTCTGATGGTCTTTTGGTCAAGGACCAGCGGATATTTACCCAAGACTACCGCCTAAATCATCATGATAGAACTGCTGCTTCCAGCAGACAAGTGAAGAACGCGAGGACCAAAATACAGCTAAGATGCTCATCCTTGACATAGATAACCTCAGCAAGAACTGTGTCAAGGTTGTCACAGTTGCAGGAAGACAGGAGTAGTTAAATATCTAGACACAGAACGGCTGTGGAGATTCAAATAGCAAGTCCAAACTTGTTGAATAATTGAGGTGAACCTCTAGTTTCGCCTATAACTCGATCTATCAATTCTGTTTAGCTCAGGTAATTTGCCAACGAAGGCAAACGTAGACCCAGTACACGAATGATAGAACCGAGGGTTGGTTACTAAATTCTGACCAGTGTCACTGCTACCATACACTGGTAAAATTCTAGAGATATAATCTTTTACTAAATGAGACATTTTTATTGTCATTCGCCACTGTATAATTGTCAATATGGTTTCAGAAGCCGTCAGTCTGTAGCCACTGAACCGGCGCAAGGGTACCTCAAGGGTGTTTACTTGGTCCCACTGCTAATAAATGTTTACTTCAACGGTCTTTCTCATCTCACACTTGAATCTCTTGGTTATGCACATAATTGCATTCCAACGTAGAGATGGTCACTTTCGTCAGGCACAAATACCAACCTGTAGCTATCTTCCTGGAGTAACCAGTGGCATTTAATATTTATGACAGTACAGATGAGCTCTAGACAGCAATGAAACTGGATTCCAGTAAAACTATATATATGAATGTGGTGTAACTTTTAAGCACTATTAGCCATCTCGTCAATGCTCAGCAGACGAGGCTACAAAATACAAAGTCACTCTCTTGGATTCCCTGCACATTCTCCCTCTACGGTTTCAGATCATTGGTACAGGACCGGACAAGGCGAATCATCTTTCCACTAGACCCGCAATGGTTGGTCCTGTGATTTCAGCAGAGCATCCGAAAGTGAAAATTGTCTTTGTATTTATTGTTAAGTATAAGGCAGTTTAGCAAACTTTTATCCTTCACGACAGGTTCTCAAAAAAATTTAGACTTTAGAGAAATCAAATAAATTGACTAAATAAAATCTATGGCTCACAATTGACACTATCTTACCTATATATATATATATATATATATATATATATATATATATATATATATATATCTTGGTAAATACTATGTGAAATACATACCCATGCAATAACAATAATAAAGTCATTGCTAGGAAAAGTCTTTGACATGAGATGATGAAAGATACTCTCAACAGGCAAAGTAGACGCTGATAGCATTATCTTAACTAATGTAGATTCCTTGAGTGTTAAAACAGTGTGTGTGGAGAAGCGATGATAAATCTCGAGAAAGAATAAGGAAAAGTCGTTGAATCATGGAGGCGAAGAAAAGTGGTGATAAATTTTGATTACAAGAAAGAGCAATAAATGTCCTGGAAAAATTTATTATGTAGATGGTTATAAATCTTGGAAACAGGAGTAAAGGCGTGATAACCATTAGAAAATGCAAGGAAATGTTTAATCATTTTTGGATTAGGGAAATTGAAAAGAAGTAAAATGATTAATTTATGTAAGAAGAACGAGTAAACGAGGTCAAGGATTCTTGAAAACTGAGTTGCATTACTTTAAATGTTCTTGTCAATAGAATAGTTTATTTTGTTTCCTAAGAATGTGTGTGTACTCACCTATTTGTACTCACCTATTTGTGGTTGCAGGGGTCGATTCATAGCTCCTGGCCCCTCCTCTTCACTGATTGCTACTAGGTCCTCTCTCTCCCTGCTCCATAAGCTTTATCAAACCTCGTCTTAAAACTATGTATGGTTCCTGCCTCCACTATGTCGCTTTCTAAGCTATTCCACTTCCTGACAACTCTATGACTGAAGAAATACTTCCTAACATCCCTTTGACTCATAGGAGTCTTCAACTTCCAATTGTGACCCCTTGTTTCTGTGTCCCCTCTCTGGAACATCTTGTCTCTGTCCACCTTATCTATTCCTCGCAGTATTTTATATGTCGTTATCATGTCTCCCCTAACCCTCCTGTCCTCTAGTGTCGTCAGGCCGATTTCCTTAACCTTTCTTCGTAGGACAATCCCTTAGCTCTGGGACTAGTCTTGTTGCAAACCTTTGCACTTTCTCTAATTTCTTGACGTGCTTGACCAGGTGTGGGTTCCAAACTGGTGCTGCATACTCCAGTATGGGCCTGACGTATATGGTATACAGAGTCTTGAATGATTCCTTAGTGAGGTATTGGAACGCTATTCTTAGGTTTGCCAGCCGCCCGTATGCTGCAGCAGTTATCTGATTGATGTGTGCCTCAGGAGATGTGCTCGGTATTATACTCACCCCAAGATCTTTTTCCTTGAGTGAGGTTTGCAGTCTTTGGCCACCTAGACTATACTCTGTCTGCGGTCTTCTTTGCCCTTCCCCGATCTTCATGACTTTACATTTGGCAGGGTTAAATTCAAGGAGCCAGTTACTGGACCAGGCTTGTAGCCTGTCCAGGTCTCTTTGTAGTCCTGCCTGATCCTCAACTGATTTAATTCTTCTCATTAACTTCACATCATCTGCAAACAGGGACACTTCTGAGTCTATCCCTTCCGTTATGTCATTCATATGTTTGTGTGTGTGTGTGTGTGTGTATGTGTGTGTGTGTGTGTAGTGTGTGTGTGTGTGTGTGTGTGTGTATGTGTGTGTGTGTGTGTGTGTGTGTGTGTGTGTGTGTGTGTGTGTGTGTGTGTGTGAGTGTGTGAGTGTGTGTGTGTGTGTATGTGAGTGTGTATGTGTGTGTGTGTGTGTGTGTAAGTGTGTGTGAGTGTGTGTGTGTGTGTAAGTGTGTGTGTAAGTGTGTGTAAGTGTGTGTGAGTGTGTGAGTGTAGCATCCATGGGGGTTTATCAACATTTTTGAACTTTTTAAATATATTCTAACTCACCTGTATCTCAGCTTTCGAACAGCTTATCCCTGTCCACCCTGTCAGTTCCTCCGAGTCTTTTCTGCATATCATTATCAAGTCTCTCCTGGTTCTTCTATCTTCTCATCTCACCAGGTTTAATTTAATTATTCTCTCTCCGTAACTAATACTCCTGAGTCTCGTAAAAAAAAATTCTGTAATTTTTACAGTTTTCAGACACACTTTCTCAGGTGTGGGCTCCAATCTGGTGCTGCATACTCCAAAATGGACCTGATATAAGATGTATATAGTGTTGTGAATGTGAAATTTGTCGGTAGTATCACACCAAGTTTAATTTGCTATTATCAGTTAAAAAAAATCATGGAACTGTCACAGTCAAGACTCTGCTAAAAGTTCACCGACATCCTTAAAGGCACCCCGGTAACTGACAGAAATGATGTAAGCAAACACGACTATATCGTGGGAAAACAGTTAAAATTTGTTCCACAGTCAACTGCATGCTATAATCTTCACTTGGGATAGCAGAAAGTCATCTCAAAGTGACAGTTTCTGTGAAAGCTGCCGAACCCAAGAAATGGGCTCAGTGGGCCCATCTGTTGGACCTACTTGGCCCTACAGACGGACACCTTAGTTATGTCCAAGGAAATAGTTATGTTTGTGACTCAGGAAGTCACAGCCATGCTATAGAGCAAGCTTGTTATAAGCATCCAACCGGTCATTTTCTGAGATATCAACATGGTCCAAGCTCCAGTAGCACTCTACATCCTTCTATCTTGTATACAAATGGTCTAACTATTCTCGTTTCTTTAGGATCATTGGGTGTGCCAAGGGAAATTTTGGAAATCTAAGTAGACAGTGAATTGAGATCCTACAAAGCCAGATATCAAGACAAGAGAAGCAAGAATTGCATGGTGTTCTCCTGTGAACGCAGATGATTTGTTAAGAATATAGCCAAGATCACCACAAGGGTTCAGAACTTAGGGATCATATTAGACTGTTCACAAAGATGCGCTTCAAGTGTTGTCCAACGAAATTAGAGAGAGTAGGCAACCTCTCTGGCCACAGTCACATCACATCCTGTACTGTGTAGTGTTCGCATACGAACACCAAATAGCACAGGAAGCCTCGGACGATGTGTAAAGGGGTCTCATCCCGTTCTCTCCTCTACGAAGACCACAACAAAAGCTGAGTTGCCAGGTGCAAGCCAAACCTGAAACAGATATCACAGGCCTAGCCCATCACGGGAAGGATCCAGGGATATATTTATCAGATTCATCAGAGGCTCTCAACAAAGTAAGCACATAATACAACAGAGTAAAGCCATATCCAAAGTTGATGGATACGATTTATTAAGTGAAACAGGGAAGAGCTGGCTGAGGACTGGAACTAGCAGCCATACTCCCGCCTGGATGTAAATACATGGCTATACAACCGGGTCTCTCCACGCAAGAGAGGATGGTTCACCAGAATGCCACCTATCTTCCTTTAATCCTCAGAATCACAACCACTCCAGGATTAAAACGTACCGTAGTTTGTTTGTAATCATGTCATTACGATTTCGTGAGTCACTCCAGGATTCGAACAACTAATGAAAAACTATGCCACGGCATTGGTTCAAATAACCAGAAGCAGACACGTTCCCTACTGAACCACCAAGATACATGAGGAGAGTTCTGACCTGCCTAGATCGGAAGTCTGCATCACCAGAGTCTCTGTCTTTTGAGATCTGGCAGATGTTAAGCCTCACGATCTCTTCACATTCTGTCTCTAACTGCCGCTTTTGACTTATTAGATTATAGCTTGGCCAGAGCCGGATCATAGCACGCATGGGCGTATTTGTTAATATGCATTGGTATATTTGTGGCTGTTGTACCTTGGAGATAGGTCACCATGTAATATTTAGGTATTGTCTGAGAATGTGATTATCACTTAATATTATAGCACGAAGATCTCCATTAATAGCTAAAATGGAGATGTTCAGTGTTATAGTATCTGTCATTTCATGTATCTTGGTATTGTTATTACTACTATAGGGTCAGCATATACCAACATATTAAATGTGAAACATTAATTATTATTATAAGGAAGGACACAAAAACTCACCTATACAAAAATATAATATAAATTAATTGTAACGTATATACAACCTATAATCTACTCTACTACAACATCACATTTACTCCAGTTCACCTTTAGCTCACTAGCACTCTGATACTAGTGTCGCAAAATATATACATATTTATAAACAGGGAGGCTCCATGACACATCATCCCCCCTCCCTTCTACCGGTCTGTCTACCAGCAGGCAAAAACACCATACAGAACTCTCCCAAAACTTAAACAGGCCTCTGCACACTAGGGCCTTACAGGTAAACATGAGAGCACTTATACAAATAAAATAACCTGTAGTATACACTAAAAAAAAAACTCACCAAACCACCTACTCACACTAACGCCAAACCATGACGACTTCACCCAACTGCCCTTCACAAACACCTCTGCTCCTGTCCTGGCCACATTGACTGACCAGGAATAATACGCGTCCGGTTTCAGCACAAATCCCGGAACTATGGAGCATTATTTTTATACAATATTTTCACTGCAGCACACTGCGTAATAATCATATATCTGTTCTTCCTTAGATTCGCACAGTTCGAATTTCCTTGAGAATTAGAGTTAAGAGTTGGCTCATAGTTCACTCAGTATTGTTCAGAAGACTGATTTATTCATATTCTCTGGCACTCGAGCAATCTTTAGAGATATATGTCTTTCAGACAATATTTTGGTATCTATATTGTTTATGGTAGGATACAGTGGTGTTGTTGAAACTTTCCGCATATATACAGTTGGTTTCAAGACATTGTTTGTCTTGTCGAGGCAAAGACTTTGATGTTTGTGAAGACTCATATTGTAAAGTGTTAAGATCAATCTTTATGGTTAATGTGATACTTCCATGTGAATTAACTATATATATTTTGTAAACTCATTACTTGGACTTAAAGAGTTTCCTTAAAATAAGACTATTGTAAATACAATATTAAGTTGTAATATTATGTATATATAGTAAGAAGAGAAGAAGTATTGGATTAAAGATCGTAAATTTTTATTTTATTGGATTTAGTTTTCTAGTAGAACATTACCCCTAGACTCTGAAAGATACTAAGAAAACTTTTGTTTCAATACCTTGTTGCCTGTAAGGGACGATCTTTGTTACAGGCCAAATACTAACGGAGTGTCTTTATAGAACTCCAAAGAATAAATATTCCTCTTAAATCCCTTACTCGCCCATGACTGGCCCATGACTCATTGGCCAGAAATGTGACTCATCTGTCAGAGGTGTAGTAGAGATATTGTGCAGTAGTCATTGACACCTGGCGCTGAATAATTAAAGAAAACCTTAACTACACAGATAACATACAACCGTCACAAATATCTCGATGCCACTGACAGACTGCAGTCATCAAAGCTAGACTTAGAAAATGTAGCATGGCGTAACGACCATTTCTCCGGGATATGCTGCACAGTCTGACCTTTCATTGTGACTTCTGTACAGTGGGAAAACTGTATAATCTGTCTAGAAAAAGATCAGAAAAACACTAAAGACATTCTTTGCCAAGTAATGACCTGAAACCTCAGAGAAAGTGCTGAGTGAAGTGCACAAGGTCACAGTTTTTCAGATCGTCTTGTTGGAATTATTGCTGTATTATTGGAGATACAAAGAATACTGAATCGATTGTAAATTATTCATTGTTGTTGTTGGTTAATATGCTGTGAGGTGAAAATGGTGGCCCAGACCACAGGACATTTCAGTGCACCATGCAACCATAGACAATGCTCTTACTGGCCTTTTACATGCTGCTCGAGGTTATTTTAGTTGTGTGTAAAATAAATGATCAGAGTCAACCAAAAAGTAACAAACAAAAAAAGCCATTTAATTCAAATCGTCACTTCATATGGACTACGAAGCCTACGGAGGAAAGGTATTTAAGATAACAAGGCTTGAAAAATGTTCTTGGAATTGCTAAAATTCTAAAACTATCCAGCAAAGCAATTAGGATGGCACATTGACCTGCGGTAAAAATTTAAGTTGCTCTAAGAAAATTGAAATCAGAACTGAAATAAAAAATATTGGCTCTACACACAACTTACATAGACAGGATTTGCAGCGTTGAATCACCTATCAGTGTCTAGTTTTTTTTTTTTCAGTGCACTAGAAATCAGACAGAGGTGGGCCTTAGTACCAACACTGTACTCAGGGGAAGCACCCAGAGAGTGCTACTCGGTAAATTTGTAAACATGAAAGGGAAGTGTCGTTTGAAATACACTTGTCAGAAAGTTAACTGGCTGAGCTAAACAGACAACTAACTGTAAAATAGCGCGTATTATATTATTAATACAGGTAAGTAATAACAATAATTGCAGTAATAATAATAATAGTTATAATAATAGTAACATCAATAGTAACAACAACAACAACAACAACAACAACGAAAAAGTATTAAAATCATTGACGATGACAAACCAAAATGCCAAAATCAAGTAACAAGAGAGTGGCGATGCAGCTAGAAATGACGAACTGAAGGTCACAGTGTCCAGTGACACAATACTACAAGACCCATCACTGGCAGACCTTCCAGTGACACAATACTACAAGACCCATCACTGGCAGACCTTCCAGTGACACAATACTACAAGACCCATCACTGGCAGACCTTCCAGTGACACAATACTACAAGACCCATCACTGGCAGACCTTCCAGTGACACAATACTACAAGACCCATCACTGGCAGACCTTCCAGTGACACAATACTAAGACCCATCACTGGCAGACCTGCCAGTGACACAATACTACAAGACCCATCACTGGCAGACCTTCCAGTGACACAATACTACAAGACCCATCACTGGCAGACCTTCCAGTGACACAATACTACAAGACCATCACTGGTAGACCTTCCAGTGACACAATACTACAAGATCCATCAATGGCAGACCTTCCAGTGACAATACTACAAGACCCATCACTGGCAGACCTGCCAGTGACACAATACTACAAGACCATCACTGGCAGACCTCCCAGTGACACAATACTACGAGATCCATCAATGGCAGACCTTCCAGTGACACAATACTACAAGACCCATCACTGGCAGACCTGCCAGTGACACAATACTACAAGACCATCACTGGCAGACCTTCCAGTGACACAATACTACGAGATCCATCAATGGCAGACCTTCCAGTGACACAATACTACAAGACCATCACTGACAGACCTTCCAGTGGCACAATACTACAAGACCCATCACTGGAAGACCTTCCTCTGACACAATACTACAAGACCATCAATGACATACCTTCCAGTGACACAATACTACAAGACCATCACTGATAGACCTTCCAGTGACACAGTACTACAAGACCATCAATGACAGACCTTCCAGTGACACAATACTACAAGACCATCAATGACAGACCTTCCAGTGACACAATACTACAAGACCATCACTGACAGACCTTCCGGTGACACAGTACTACAAGACCATCACTGACAGACCTTCCAGTGACACAGTACTACAAGACCATCACTGACAGACTTTCCTGAGACACAACACTCCTGGACCCATCACTATCAGACCTTTCTGTGACACGATAGTACTAGACCATCACTGCCAGACCATCCAGATAACTAAGACCTGCTAGAGTGGTCGCTCATCTTACCCATCCCTTTACAAGTACCTTGAGGAAGACCACAAACCGAGGAACAAGAGAAGGAAGCACTGACCAACGTGGCTGGAAAAACACCATTTTCAGGAAGGCCCCAGAACTGGAACCTCATAATGGTATAACTTGACCACTCCGGTCTTGCGAGAGGACTTCCTTGATGCTGGAAGAAGAACTATTGCTTCAAGGAATATCAGTTACCCTCTCATTCCTCAAATCCTCCCCTTCTACAGGTGTTGCATAACCTTTCCCAAGGATCTGTGGGTTTTAATAATGTTTGGAGAGCTGCTGTAGACTCGTACAGGAAAATAAGAAATGGTATCACTATTAGGATAGGTGCTCAGCAGTATAGGAGGCCGCGTCCACCTGTTCTCAGCAGAGGATTCCTACATTAACCCAATCAATGCAGAATTTTCACCCTATGCTAGGAAAGCCCATTCATCTGCAGGAAAAAATCCACCTTACGCTATGATTGTCCAATCCGCTCATTTTTTTCCGGCAGATATCTCATCTACCAGTCTTTTTCATTGAAGACCCAGTCCACTCCAGCAACACAGGAAGCAACACTGCCTGTTGGAGCATGGAAGCAACACTAGCATTCGCCCTAGCAGGCTACTGGCTCAGGTTAATGGTGGTGGGTGGCTAATGGTGGGTAGTGGGTGGTGGGTGGTTTTTGGTGGGTGGTGAATAGGGGGAGGTGGGTTATTGTTAGTGAGAGATGGGTGAACTAAGAGACAGATTTTCGCGATGCTTAGTAAGCTATATGTGTGTGTGTGTGTGTGTGTGTGTGTGTGTGTGTGTGTGTGTGTGTGTGTGTGTGTGTGTGTGTGTGTGTATGTGTGTGTGTATATGTGTGTGAACCATGGGCGACAAACTGTCAGAATCGTTAACAGCAAAGACATAAAAACTACCATCACCATCACGAAAATTACCATCACTACCACAAAAACTACCATCATCAAGAAAACTACCATCACCACCACAGAAACTACCATCACAACCACATAAACTACCACCACCACCACAGAAACTACCACCACCACCACCACAGAAACTACAATCACCACCACAGAAACTACCACCACCACCAAAGAAACTACAATCACCACCACGAAAACTAGCATTACCACAGAAACTACCATCACCACCACAGAAACTACCAACACCACCACAGAAACTACCATCACCACCACTAAAACTACCATCACCACAACGAAAACTACCATCACCACCACAGAAACTAACATCATCATCACAGAAACTACCATCACCATCACAGAAACTACCATCACCACCACATAAATTACCACCACCACCACAGAAATTACCATGACCACCACAGAAACTACCACTACCACCACAGAAACTACCATCACCACCACATAAACTACCATCACCACCACAGAAACTACCACCACCACAACCACAGAAACTACCACCACCACCACAGAAACTACCATCACCACCACAGAAACTACCACCACTACCTCAGAAACTACCACCACCGCCACAGAAACTACCACCACCGCCACAGAAACTACCACCACCACCACAGAAACTACCACTCACCACCACAGAAACTACCACCACCACCACAGAAACTACCACCACCACAGAAACTACCACCACCACAGAAACTACCACCACCACAGAAACTACCACCACCACAGAAACTACCACCACCACCACAGAAACTACCACCACCACAGAAACTACCACCACCACAGAAACTACCACCACCACCACCACAGAAACTACCACTACCACCACAGAAACTACCACCACCACCACAGAAACTACCATCACCACCACAGAAACTACCACCACCACCACCACAGAAACTAACATCACCACCACAGAAACTACCACCACTACCTCAGAAACTACCACCACCGCCACAGAAACTACCACCACCACCACAGAAACTACCACCACCACCACAGAAACTACCATCACCACCACCACAGAAACTACCACCACAGCCACAGAAACTACCACCACAACCACAGAAACTACCATCACCACCACAAAAACTACCACCACCACCTCAGAAACTACCA
Organism: Cherax destructor; assembly: GCA_009830355.1. Lineage (NCBI taxonomy): Eukaryota > Metazoa > Arthropoda > Malacostraca > Decapoda > Parastacidae > Cherax > Cherax destructor. The sequence goes on along the minus strand of WNWK01012430.1, from coordinate 33,831 downwards.
CCACCGCCACAAAAACTACCACCACCACCACATAAACTACCACCACCACAGAAACTACCATCACCACCACAGAAACTACCACCACCACCACCACAGAAACTACTACCACCACCACAGAAACTACCACCACCACCACAGAAACTACCATCACCACCACAGAAACTACCATCACCACCACAGAAACTACCACCACAGCCACAGAAACTTCTACCACAACCACAGAAACTACCATCACTACCACAGAAACTACCACCACCACCACAGAAACTACCACCACCACCACAGAAACTACCATCACCACCACAGAAACTACCACCACCACCTCAGAAATACCACCACCGCCACAGAAATTACCACCACCACCACCACCACAGAAACTACCATCACCACCACAGAAACCACCACCACAGAAACTACTACCAACGCCACAGAAACTACCACCACCACCACCACCACAGAAACTACCATCACCTCAACAGAAACCACCACCACAGAAACTACCATTACCACCACGAAAACTACCATCCATACCACGAAAACTACCATCACCACCATGAAAACTACCCTCACCACACCAGAAACTACTATCACCACCACTAAAACTACCATCACAACCACGAAAACTACCATCACGACAACAGAAACTACCATCACCACCACAGAAACTACCACCGTTTCCATGAAAACTTCCATCACCCCAAAAATTAGCATCACCACCAAAAAATTACATATACCACCATGAAAACTACCATCTACTATCACCATGAAAACTACCAACGCTACGACTTTACCATCATCATTATCACCATGAAAACTAATCACGACCATTAAATTTGTCATGATACCCTCCCCCACCACCAAACTACCATCACTTCCATGAAAATTACCATCACCACTAAGATAATTACCATCCCATCACAAAAATGTCGTTACCTCCGCAGAAACTACCATCACCCCCATCAGTATTACCATCATCACCAAAATCACCACTTCCATCACTGTCAACGCCACGGCTTCCCACAGAAAAGTCACCCCATCTACCACTCCACTACCACCATCTTAAACCTAACACCACAACCCCAGCCCTACTTTCCTCGCCAAACCCTTATCAAAACCATTAGGACTACCAGCATCCCTCCTCAGTCACAGCCACCATACAATAACCACCATAATACTACTACCACTGCCTCCAGTTGCAACCCTCGCAACTACTACCACCTTCATCCCAATCATAACAACCACTACCACAACTTCTACTACTCCCTGTCATAACCACCTCCATCCCTACTACTACTATTACTACCACAATCAAAACCCTAATTATGATTCTCACAGCCACTACCACTATTCCAACTCCTACAACTAGTACGACTATCACAACTACTACTACCACAACAACCACCATCTCATATCACACTCAGCGTTATTGATTATTGATTCCTGTCATGACGTCATGGGTCGATTTTTTTATCCTTTTCTCGTAGCTCAGAGATAGTCAGTCAGTCAGTCTGTCTGTCAGTCAATCTGTCTGTCTGTCTGTCTATCTGTCTATGTCTCTGTCTCTGTCTCTGACTGTATGTCTGTCTGTCTGTCTGTCTGTCTATCTCTCTCTCACACACACACACTCAGGAAGTGGAATAGTCTAGCAAGTGATGTAGTGGAGGTAGGAACCATACATAGCTTTAAGACGAGGTATGATAAAGCTCATGGAGCAGGGAGAGAGAGGACCTAGTAGCGGTCAGTGAAGAGGCGGGGCCAGGAGCTAAGTCTCGACCCCTGCAACCACAATTAGGTGAGTACAATTTGGTGAGTACAATTAGGTGAGTACAATTAGGTGAGTACAATTAGGTGAGTACTCACACACCATATCCACATTTGCTCTATATTACTTTACCAAGCAGTCAGATGCACTATGTTTTACTTATACCAAGCAGTCAGATGCACTATGTTTTACTTATACCAAGCAGTCAGATGCACTATGTTTTACTTATACCAAGCAGTCAGATGCACTATGTTTCTAAGGTTTCCACCAATTTTATCAACGTTCGTTGCTGTGTAGTTGGGTTCCTTCACATATTGCTTTGGACGTGGAAGTTTGCGATCACTTTGCATTGAATAATTTTATGGTCAATGTTTCCCAATATTGGAGGAATGTGGCGTTACTATTCACGCCAGTCTGGCATGAACTGCTGTTTTCTAAGATATACTAGTTCAGTTAACACTAGAATTATTTATTATTATTATTATTACTACATCGTTACTAATAGCCATTGATTTAATTCCGTCCTTGGGGTCTGTGTCAGTTCTTGGCTCTGTTTAGGATGGTTTGCAACCCACGGAGTTCAACACACCGTTCCCTCTGCACGGATTTTAAGCACACATATTGTTATGCTCTTTATTTAGTTTTGGTTTTAATTCACATGTATTTCATTGTTAATATATACCATCACTTCCACCATTAGTTTTATGATGCTATCCTTATTGATGATACTGTGTGATCCTTAATGATGATACTGTGTGATCCTTAATGATGATACTGTGTGATCCTTAATGATGATACTGTGTGATCCTTAATGATACTGTGCGATAATATGCGATTCTTACTGATTATACTGTGTGATCCTTAATGATGATACTGTGTGATCCTTAATGATGATACTGTGCGATCCTTAATGATGATACTGTGGGATCCTTAATGATGATACTGTGTGATCCTTAATGATGATACTGTGGGATCCTTACTGATGATACTGTGTGATCCTTAGTGATGATACTGTGTGATCCATAATGATGATACTGTGTGATCCATAATGATGATACTGTGTGATCCTTAGTGATGATACTGTGTGATTCTTAATGATGATACTGTGTTATCCTTAATGATGATACTGTGTGATCCTTAATGATGATGCTGTGTGATCCTTAATGATGATACTGTGTGATTCTTAATGATGATACTGTGTGATCCTTAATGATGATACTGTGTGATCCTTAGTGATGATACTGTGTGATTCTTAATGATGATACTGTGTGATCCTTAATGATGATACTGTGGGATCCTTAATGATGATACTGTGTTATCCTTAATGATGATACTGTGTGATCCTTAATGATGATACTGTGGGATCCTTAGTGATGATACTGTGTGATCCTTAATGATGATACTGTGGGATCCATAATGATGATACTGTGTGATCCTTAGTGATGATACTGTGTGATCCTTAATGATGATACTGTGGGATCCATAATGATGATACTGTGTGATCCTTAGTGATGATACTGTGTGATTCTTAATGATGATACTGTGTGATCCTTAATGATGATACTGTGGGATCCTTAATGATGATACTGTGTTATCCTTAATGATGATACTGTGTGATCCTTAATGATGATACTGTGTGATCCATAATGATGATATTGTGTGATCCTTAGTGATAATACTGTGTGATCCATAGTGATAATACTGTTTGATCCTTAATGGTGATACTGTGTGATCCTTAGTGATGATACTGTGTGATCCTTAGTGATGATACTGTGTGATCCTTAGTGATGATACTGTGTGATCCTTAATGATGATACTGTGTGATTCTTAATGATGATACTGTGTGATCCTTAATGATGATAGTGTGGGATCCTTAATGATGATACTGTGTGATCCTTAATGATGATACTGTGGGATCCTTAGTGATGATACTGTGTGATCCTTAGTGATGATACTGTGTGATCCATAATGATGATATTGTGTGATCCTTAGTGATAATACTGTGTGATCCATAGTGATAATACTGTTTGATCCTTAATGGTGATACTGTGTGATCCTTAATGATGATGCTGTGTGATCCTTAATGATGATACTGTGTGATCCTTAATGATGATACTGTGTGATCCTTAATGATGATACTGTGTGATCCTTAATGATGATACTGTGTGATCCATAATGATGATACTGTGGGATCCTTAATGATGATACTGTGTGATCCATTATGATGATACTGTGGGATCCATAATGATGATACTGTGTGATCCTTAATGATGATACTGTGTGATCCTTAATGATGATACTGTGTGATCCTTAATGATGATACTGTCTGATTCTTAATGATGATACTGTGTGATCCTTAATGATGATACTGTGTGATCCATAATGATGATACTTGTGCTCTCCCGCCGTTATGTTCTTGGGGAAAGTTTAACCAGGTTGGGGAAGGTAAATGTGATGAATTCACGAGCTATTCATTAACATGGATTTGTGAATTTGAGTATGATTGCCTCAGAGAGTAGGTCTGGACACTGTGGATCATCTGTTTCGATAATCTACAGTTCTATATACTAACTATTCAGACTTTTCTCATGTAACACATAAGTACATTAAAGCACCTAAATTACTGGGAACGGTTAAAGTCCCTTGATTTGTATTCCCTGGAACGAAGGCGAAAAATATACATGATAATATACTCTTGGAAATTCCTAGAGAGATTAGTACCAAACTTGCACACGAAAATCACTCCCTATGAAAGCAAAAGACTCGGCAGGAGCTGCAACATTTCCCCAATGAAAAGCAGGAGCGCCACGAGTACACTGAGACAACACAATAAGTGTCCGGGGCCCAAGATTGTTCAACTGTCTCCCAGCATACATAAGAAGGATTACCAATAGACCTCTGGCTGTCTTCAAGAAGGCACTGGACAGGCACCTAAAGTCAGTACCTGATCAGCCGGGCTGTGGTTCGTACGTCAATTTACGTGCGGCCAACAGTAACAGCCTGGTTGATCAGACCCTGATCCACCACGAGGCCTGGTCTCAGACCGGGCCGCGGGGGCGTTAACCCCCGAAGCCCTCTCCAGGGCAGCGCAGAGACAGACAGACAGAGAGGGGGAGAGATAGAGATAGATAGATAGATATAGATAGACAGATAGATAGATGGGGAGAGAGAGATGCTCACAGCCTATCATTGATGCCCGGTGTAAATTGGCTCCAGCTTCAGTGAATTAAATAATTAGTCATCAGTAAACGAGCTAGATTAGCGGTAGAGAGAGACAGTGGAAGTAATTACCCCTGGCAGCTCGCTGGAAGGGTTCAAAAAATGAAGTGAAAACTACATATTGAAGTACAGACTCTGCAGCTAGTTATTATCCATGTATTACTCATTTATAATTCTAGGATGTTGCTTGGTGATGGTTCTCTACTAAATGGGGTGGAGAACCTGCCAGCATATCTTACAACGTGATAGTTAATGTTTTACAAATGCAGCCCCTAAAAATTGAACCAAGATAAAAATCCTTAGAAAATAATTCTCTAAATGAGGATACCCTGACTGGTTTATCAGACACGGAGAAATGACAGCAAACATGAACTATAAAAAAAATTCAGTTCACAAAAATCTAAAATACTTTTCCTTGCTGAACCGGTCAGCAAGGAAAAGTACTCGCTCAAAGGACTAAAAAAATCCAATGGGAGAGCATCAACACACGCGTCAGAATGTTTGTCTATTTTATCCTGAAAACAAAATAACTCCCATCCCTATTTCTGGCTGCAGGAGCTCACCTGTGTGCCGTTTTCTCACTATAACCATATCATCGTGTAGGTTTTTAATAATTTTCATTGCTAATCTTACATGGGATCTTTACATCTCTACAAAAAGCTTCATAGAGTTTTTGCACATTTTGGCAAGTCGTTTATAAATTTAGAAATGTTGGTAAGTATCGATACTTTTAGCACCCAACTGATAACATTACTGGACCACATTGTGAAGAGAAGCATACTGACCCACGTCAAACAACACATGAGAAATCTGAGTAGATATGGAACTGAGATCAAGCTCAGCAACTATCAGGTTGAGAGCAACGAGAACTGCACTGACCACTGCACTGAGCACTGCACTGAGCACTGCACTGATCACTACACTGAGCACTGCACTGAGCACTGCACTGAGCACTGCACTGAGCACTGCACTGATCACTACACTGAGCACTGCACTGAGCACTACACTGAGCACTGCACTGAACACACGAGGTACCTCTGACAGCTGATACAAGACTCCATCAGTCATCATCTCGATGCCTCCTCTACCACCCTCGTTCTTTAACTCGTCAATAAAGACCTTTATCCCTGAAGCACTAACATTATCATACACCAAGAAATTAGCCAAGATCATTACCGAAGCTACAACGGTGCTCTTCAAGTACTGTACAAGAAGGGCGGGGAGAGAACCCATCCTCTCTGACCTCGACATAGAGGACACATTCCAACAGAGATCCCACCATCCAAACTCTTAATGGCTCAGGAAGCCTTGCAAGAGTAAGACTTCCTGCGCCATTAGTAGAGTCCAGAAATTTCTACTTACACAACCTAAACACAAGAACGTTTCATCCATTTCCTATGATGCATCAACAGTTAAGGATTGATGCCGCTAAGAAGGGGCAAACTACAGTTATTGATTGATTGAAAATACTGTACCATTTCGAAATTAAAATTGGCTAAATATTAGCTGCACAATCCACTAATACTAACCTTTTTCTAATTAGAATACACCAGAGTTGAAAAGTTGAAGCCGATCAGAAGAGTCTTTCTCAAGCTATCGCACGGAAACCGTGCGAAAATTTTTATGTGGTTGGGCAAATATTTTTGTTAGCTGGTTTGGATTCGAGAAAAACCTACCTAGTATGGGCCAGTAGGCCTACTGGCAATTGTTCCACTTGCCTTCAGCTGTTTATACTTGACTACGTCTGAAAATTTTGAAGGTAATCGGTGAAAGCGTTCCCAAGTTATAAAGGAAAATCTTGGAAGAAGTTAGTGAAGAAAAATTTGAGTTTTCAATATTTTTCAGTTTTGACTCACAAAGTCGTAATAACACAATTGCAAACAAATCACAGAACGGGTGAGACTCGAACCTACGGCAGGCAAGTCATAACACCTCACACAAGTCTGTGAGTTCTAGGACTCATCTGCCACGGGTTCGAATCCCACCCGTTCTGTGACTTCTCAGTTTTCTTTTCTCATTCATATTATTTTTAAAAATCCCTACATCTGCCCAAGAAAGTTTCTTCACTTTACTTTCTAAACAAAATAATTTGACATAATTTTTTCCATAAAATTGCCAATTTGGCTCCTACACCGCCCTAATGCAAGACAAAACTACTTCACATTAAGATACACTTGTGTTTAGCGTTTGAAGATTATCGGAAGAGATATTCTCTAGTTATTACAAGGAAAATTATTTATTAAATAAATTCGGTAAATCATAGTTAAAAAAAGTTAAATTCAATGCCAAGCCTTTATTAAATAAAGATTATTAACACTGGAAGTTTGAAGCTCATCGAAAAAGGCATTCTCCAGTAATTGCTGCGAATCCAACGATTCCAAGATTTGTTAACAATATCAGTATAACTTTCAATTTGCACCTTGTTACTGAGTGCCACAGTGTCATCATCGTTGTTGCTGAGTGCCACAGTGTCATCATCCTTGTTACTGAGTGCCACAGTGTCATCATCCTTGTTGCTGAGTGCCACAGTGTCATCATCCTTGTTACTGAGTGCCACAGTGTCATCATCCTTGTTGCTGAGTGCCACAGTGTCATCATCCTTGTTACTGAGTGCCACAGTGTCATCATCCTTGTTGCTGAGTGTCACAGTGTCATCATCCTTGTTACTGAGTGCCACAGTGTCATTATCCTTGTTACTGAGGGCCACAGTGTCATCATCCTTGTTGCTGAGTGCCACAGAGTCATCATCCTTGTTACTGAGTGCCACAGTGTCACTATCCTTGTGTTACTGTTTAAATTTGGCTGAAAATTTTCTGTTTATTCTGCAAATTAAGTGTGATTATTTCGTTGATTTTACAAGTTAAGAGATGTTATCCTACCTGAGTTGGCTTACAGGATAAAAGGTGTTATCTTACTTCAGTCATTTACAGATTCAGATCTGATATCCTACCCCAGCTCATTTACAGGATTGAGAATTGTTATCCTACCTCAGTTGATTTCAAAGCCCAGCCCTATCTATGGTATCCTACCATCCTCCAGGATGCCACTCACAACAGCCAGGCACCTACTGACTGCTAGGTAAACAGGGGCAGAAGTAGGAAGAAAACTTGAAGGCATCTCACCCGAACATAACTGAACCAGCGCTTGAAGGTTGAACGATAAATAATTGAAAGTGATATTGGGCAACAGGTAGACCTGACTCACTCTCATGACTCGCTTAACCCGCAAATAAGAGAGAGGAGCTTACGACGACGTTTCGGTCCAACTTCGACCATTTACATAAGCTCCTCTTTCCTATTTGCGGGTTATTTGTGTATGGTAAGTAAAAGAACAAGTGCAACTAATGCGACATTTTCTTGTGACAACGTTTCGCTCACCAGGAGTTTTGTCAAGCCGTTACGGCTTGACAAAGTTCCTGGAGACCGAAACGTTGCCACAATAAAATGTCACATTCGTTGGAGTTACCTGGAGTTTACCTGGAGAAGGTTTCGGGGGTCAACGCCCCCGCGGCCAGGTCTGAGACCAGGCCTCACTTGTGTCCTTTTTCTTAACATATTGTCGGTAATTCTACCAATATTAATATTATTCGTGTATTGTTCCAGTCACGGTTTTGTGCCTTTTTGTTCTTTAATGTGACAGTAACAACACTGATGAGTTGTTGGACTCCAGCTCCGGGATCCACAAATTACTTCCAGTACAATTCCTCCCTGAAATTATGACCCATAGGGTTACGACACTTTTAACCTGGTACAATTCCGCAAGTACACACAAAACATTAATATTCATATATATACATAAATTCAATATCCATGTATGTATACATGAATATTTATGAAATTCTGACGAAATTCAGCACCAAGAGAAGAAATTTTTAACATTGTAATGGTTGCTGAACAGTTTTGTGAACAGAATGACTGTTTGACAGAATGACTGTTTGTACTGAATGACTGTGTTCTGAATGACTGTGTTCTGAATGACTGTGTTCTGAATGACTGTGTGTACAGAATGACTGTGTTCTGAATGACTGTGTGTACAGAATGACTGTGTGTACAGAATGACTGTGTGTACAGAATGACTGTTGTACAGAATGACTGTGTGTACAGAATACTGTGTGTACAGAATGACTGTGTTACAGAATGACTGTTGTACAGAATGACTGTGTGTACAGAATGACTGTTGTACAGAATGACTGTGTGTACAGAATAACTGTGTGTACAGAATGACTGTGTGTACAGAATGACTTGTGTACAGAATAACTGTGTTACAGAATGACTGTGTGTACAGAATGACTGTTTGTACAGAATGACTGTGTGTACAGAATGACGTGTGTACAGAATGACTGTGTACAGAATAACTGTGTGTACAGAATGACTGTGTGTACAGAATGACTGTGTGTACAGAATGACTGTGTGTACAGAATGACTGTGTGTACAGAATGACTGTGTGTACAGAATGACTGTGTGTACAGAATAACTGTGTGTACAGAATGACTGTGTGTACAGAATGACTGTGTGTACAGAATGACTGTTTGTACAGAATGACTGTGTGTACAGAATGACTGTGTGTACAGAATGACTGTGTTCTGAATGACTGTGTGTACAGAATGACTGTGTTCTGAATGACTGTGTGTACAGAATGACTGTGTGTACAGAATGACTGTGTGTACAGAATGACTGTGTGTACAGAATGACTGTGTGTACAGAATGACTGTTTGTACAGAATGACTGTGTGTACAGAATGACTGTGTTCTGAATGACTGTGTGTACAGAATGACTGTGTGTACAGAATGACTGTGTGTACAGAATGACTGTGTGTACAGAATAATTGTGTAGAAAATTAATGTGTACAGAATGACTGTGTGTACAAAATACCTGTGTAGAAAATAACTGTGTACAGAATAACTATACATAATGACTGTGTGTACAGAATTATTATGTGTATAGAATGATTGTGTTTAGAGAATGACTGTATGTACAGAATAAATGTGTACAGAATGACTGCGTGTACAGAATAACTCTGTGTACAGAATAACTGTGTACAGAATGAATAGTAACTCTACATTAGAGTCTAGATACGCATAACATACACTTGTCACGAGTGTCACTCATGGTACTGTACTAGTGTAACAGTCATGGTATTGTACTAGTATAACAGTCATGGTATTGTACTAGTGTAACAGTCATGGTATTGTACTAGTATAACAGTCATGGTACTGTACTAGTGTAACAGTCATGGTATTGTACTAGTATAACAGTCATGGTATTGTACTAGTGTAACAGTCATGGTATTGTACTAGTATAACAGTCATGGTATTGTACTAGTATAACAGTCATGGTATTGTACTAGTGTAACAGTCATGGTAATATACTGGTATGTCACTCATGGCATGGTCCATGTTTAGTGCAACACTTCATGACGTCATACCATGGTTAGTGTGACATGAAATGATACAACGGAGCCAAAGGTTCTTAAGAGGGGCGTAGTCATGGAGGGAGAGGCAGGAGGAGAGGCTGATTTATATATTATATATTAACCAAGACTACAGGTGGTTCCTTACGTAATGTATGTGAGACAGGTGGGTCAGCCAGGGTTGAGTGCATTAGTCCCCCTTGCTGCTCATTTAAATATATAATAAAAGTAAATGAAATGCTGAAGTATCTGAACTTATCTAGCGAGACTCATTCGGATTTGCGTGGAATTTTTTTATCTATAAGAAATCCTTCGAATTTGTCTTTATGGCTTCAGTTTGGCCTAAAGGTTTAAGAACCATTGACTACAGAAACAAAAGTCTTTACGTCAGAAGTTCAACAAGAGAAAGAAGGTCAAAAATTAGCAAGGCTGCTGGAAGATTTTGTTTCTTTAAGAAATGATTGGGATATTAAGTTGCCAGAAAATTAGCTTATTGCTGAAAACGTTGGTATTAAAGACTCAATGTCAGAAAAAGAAAAACGACAAGTTAGAAAGAGTTCTCGGACTAAATATATGGAGAGAAAATGGCAGAAGCAAGATCAAAAAATAAATTCGTGACTAATAATTCCTTTTTTTTTTTTAGATTGCTTTACTGGAAACAATGTAAGAAGATATGAAGCGGTAAAAGAGCTGTGGTCAAATTGCCTGTAATGAATGTCGATGTTGTAATGTTATGCAATACTGAGAAGTTGATGGAGATGACACTTACGTATTTTGGCAGAGAGGACATCTTCCACAACTCTACTACTCAACCACTAGTTACGAGTAAGAAGGGCTGGATTTGAGAGGGACCTGTCTGGCATGAAATAAGGCTGCAGGTCTCAACTCTCATATTCGTATTCTAGAGGACCCAACCTGTGACGCCATCTCCATTCTACATCTCACTTCTGATTCGTATAAAAGTAACATTTCTCATGTTTCAGCTTCACGCTGATTGAGACTAACAATTTGGACACTTCTCAGTGGCAGCAGACCACCTCAAGGCTGATTGACTGACCACATCTTTACCTCCACTGCTTTTGCAGTAGCCAATTATAGGCCCCTCTGAAGGTGGAACGTTTCTGTAATAAATAATCAAAGTTGCACACGTGTTTTATTCATCAATGAATGTCGATTTAAAAAAAAAAGCTCGAAATCTGTTGTAAATACTGCGTAGACGTGTTCCGAGGGTTTAGTAGAGGAATTACAGCAGTTCAAAAGAATTTATTCAGCAAATTTGGGAAAAAATACTTACCACTGTTTTAGTTACTTGAAAGTTTATATCTTCAAATCTTAATGCTCTATTTCCGAGTGTGTTCACTGTACTGAGAATATGTTGCACTCTTGCCGTTACGGCTGCAGAGGCAGGACGCTCTTTCAGTACTCTGGGAAAATTAAAAAAAAAAAAATGTGCTGAGATCAACTGTGTCAGAACTTAGGTGTTTCGTCAGTGGAAGGTCGTTTGGCAAGAAAAAATATTTTAATGACATTATGTATTTGTTTGCTGGGAATAAAGCCCAAAAATGCATTTTAAATAGTAGATAAACTCTAGTTCTATTTGTTTTTAAAACAGTTCGCCTGTTGTCAATTACTGTGATTTTTACATGTTACAAATTGTAAATATTCTCATGTCCATTATTTTATTCATGTCATGATGATACGCAATGTGAAGATCATATGCGACATTCGTTTTTAAATCTGAGTTTTGAACTTCATTGTTCAGCAACATAAATTCGATCATTTCTCGCCTTTTGTTTCAATAAGAGAACATTGTAAGGAGTCTGAGTGTGTTTATTAATCTATTTCCATTCTGCGTCTTATAAATGTGATACATTTTAATTTTTCGACAGAAGGGAAGACGAATGGGCCCAACACAGTGCCTTGTCCTGGTGCCAGGGTTGGCTGACTGTGCCACATCAACACATGAACATTCCTTCCTCGGTCAAACATGATAATCTGCCATCCCACAGACTTTACTAACCCCCCCCCACGAGCTAAAAAATAAAAATAACTGTGAAATATATCATTGTGTTAACTTTATTCGTGGCAAAACTGTTTTGTGTACTTCGAGGTAATTACTAATGATCACCCACGAAGACATTAAGGCTGCAAATCATCTCTACACTAACATCAAGAATACTTAAGACCCTAAAATAGGGATTAAATTCTCAACGTACATACACTGGGATATAATGTTGACAATGTAGCGAACACTAATCAATGGACCTGAATACTGAAGAAAAGACGTGGTATAGGACAAGCTTTCACTTGCATAACGTTCCTTGTTCAGTAGGACTTTATGATGACATCAGGTTGTTCCACGACGATGTAAACGTTGTCCCAATTAATGATTGATCTTTCCACTTATTTTTCGCCCACCAGTCAGTGGAAAATACACACTCACCTGAAGACATAACTGAAACAGATAATAAACAAAGGAACATGCACTTTTCTCCTCTTACTGATAAAGAGGACCTCAGTGGGCGAAACATCATTTCATCTCTTGTTTCATATATATTATATATATATATATATATATATATATATATATATATATATATATATATATATATATATATATATATATATATATATATATGAACCTTCGCTTCATTAAGAAAAACATCAGAATATAATTAAGGCACGGCAAGAATTAATCTAAGTCGGTGAATTTATTGTCATTATCATTCTCTCTCTCTCTCTCTCTCTCTCTCTCTCTCTCTCTCTCTCTCTCTCTCTCTCTCTCTCTCTCCTCTCTCTCTCTCTCTTTCTCTCTCTCTCTCTCTCTCTCTCTCTCTCTCTCTCTCTCTCTCTCTCTCTCTCTCTCTCTCTCTCTCTCTCTCTCTCTCTTCTCTCTCTCTCTCTCTCTCTCTCTCTCTCTCTCTTCTCTCTTCTCTCTCTCTCTCTCTCTCTCTTCTCTTCTCTCTCTCTCTCTCTCTCTCTCTCTCTCTCTCTCTCTCTCTCTCCTCTCTCTCTCTCTCTCTCTCTCTCTCATCTTCTTCTTTCCTTCACTTCTCACCGTCACCTATTGTTTTTGTACCAGTCAACCGTCCTTTTCTTCCTTCTTTCTCCAGTCTATACACCTCGTCCGTTAACTGTCTACCAGTCTATACACCTCGTCCGTTAACTGTCTACCAGTCTATACACCTCGTCCGTTAACTGTCTACCAGTCTATACACCTCGTCCGTTAACTGTCTACCAGTCTGTCTACCTGTTGATCTATCTTCCAGTGAACGTATCCACCTGTTTGCTTGTTATTCACTAAGCTGGTCAACATCCCTGTACCAGTTAGTCTGTCCACCAGTCGAAACAGCGACCTGTTAGTACGACCTGTGCCACTCGTAGTTACAATTACAGTTGCAGCGAGATTCCACTGCCACCAAATGCAAATCTTTCAGTTTCAAAAGATTACTTTGCAACTTTCAGAGAAGCGTCCGGTTTGTTTTATACGCTTCATGAATTATTAAAGCGTTGCTTTTTTTTCAGGTAGGTAAATGCTGAACTTTGCCTAATTACGACATTATCATTTATTGTCGTCATTTATCATTATCATTTGTTGTTATTAATTTATCATTGTTCTCTTTATTTGTGGAGTTCAATACTACGGTGTTGCAGAAGGAATGCAACAGAGCAGCATCAGTAATGCAACAGCTACGACAGAAACACAACAGGGCTACAACGGTAATACTGTACATCAGAGTTACAACAGTAATATGTCAGAGAAGAAACACGTATGTACAGATAAAGACACTGAATAAGGAAACAGTACGTCACGCGTCGCTTCTTCACTCAACACAACATCAGCCACAACTAGTGGTCACTAAAGTAAACTTACTCAAGTTAACAAGAGTAAAAGTGAGGTAATGTTTTGAGGCTGGAAGCAGCAGCTTAAAAGGCAGGACCAGTGCCTGACTTGAAGGGTGTTCATAGAATGCGCTAGTAGGCCTGAAGGGTGTTCCTGAAGTGCGCCAGTAGCCCCGCCACTATGTTAGGTAAAAAGACACAAGTGGCACTAATGGCATCATTCAGCAACACCACTGAAGCCAGGAAGTCGTACTAGTGTATCCAGAACCTAGAGTAAGTGATTGCTACCCGACAGTAACACTGGCGTTAGATGGCACCACCTTACACAGAGATGCATTATGGCAAGCTGTAATAATGTTGGTAGAATTACCGACAATATGTCAGATAAAAAGAGACAAGTGCAACTAATATGACATTTTATTGTGGCAATATTTCGCTCTCCAGGAGCTTTGTCAAGGCGTTACAACTTGCCACAATACTTCTCTGTATAAAGTGGTATCATTTAACGCCAGTGTTACTGTTGGATACACTAGTACAGCTGCCTGACTTCAGTGGTATGGTGTTGGTGCATAATTCCATGGTCGCTTCAAAGCACTTTCGTCAGGGTAAATTGTTTTAACCGATGGGCAGCGTCGCTTCATTCCAGTTCATGATGTGTCCCTGTGCTGTTCTATGTTCAACAACGACGCTATTTTGGTTATCTCATCTGCAAGTCAGGTTGCTGCTGTCCTGACCAATTCATTCTTCATAATCACGAAACAGCTAAAACTACTCGATGTATTTTTCACATTCCACAATTCATATCCGTAAGTCTTTCCATGTTAAGGGCCGGAATTGTCAGTAAATTTAGACCTAAGGAGAGTAGTGCCCCTGTCAGAGGAGAGGCAGACATCGCTTAAAGGAAAGTAACCCAGTATTGCAGGGAAGGATGAGAGGGAGATGAAGAGGGACGCCGAGAGAGGGACGAGAGAAATATATATATATATATATATATATATATATATATATATAGTGAGAGAGAGAGAGAGAGAGAGGTTCACGGGGTGAGTTTATCTTATAATTAACATCATTTGATACAGTAATGAGACGTGTCACCGAACACTAACGTGCTGGTGACAGTACCAGGTTAAAAAGTCACTATCTCTCCCTCCCAGGCACTTCCCACACCCATACCAACTTAAGACTCACTTTTTTTAATTACACAAAGGGTCTCTCACTCTCTCTCTCTCTCTCTCTATGTATCTATCTATCTATCTATCTATCTATCTCTATCTTTCTCGTTTACACAGGTTTGCACAGGTTTACACAGGTTTGCACAGGTTTGCACAGGTTTTCACAGGTTTGCACAGGTTTGCACAGGTAGGTTAAGGGTTCCTAACTTTATTTACAAGCTAAGAGCTGTTACTACATCAGATCAGTTTAGCCTTTTTATTGTTAAGAGACATGCAGATAGGGTATAGAATACACTTGGAGCCATCTGTGGACCAGCGATTTTATTTGGTCAACTGACTTTATTTCGTTGATGCCGTTATACTGTACGAACATGTTCCATATTCGAGGAATAAATGATCTCAAGTGTAGTGATGTTCTTAAGAAGAGTACAGCCAGAGTGTAGTTGCTGTTTGCTGCCCGTCTTGTTGTGTAGAAGCTCACTCCTCAATGTCTGAGTGGTTTGTTCCGAGAATAAATTTCTAAGGAACTGGTGATTCTGTCTGTCAATTTTTTTTTTCTAGGACATTGGTCTTCTTGATGTACCCTTTTGTGGCAGTAATTGAACCTGGTTTCTCACAGGCAGTTGTTAGTGGTGTGCCCCCTCCGGTGACAGCGGAAGCACTGCCTAGGTGCTTCCGCTACACCTCTTGTGTTTCGCTGCTGATTCAGAAGCTAATTTTTCTGTATGGTCTGCTACTGGTGAGCCTGATGATTATGTACCTGGTGGGCGTTTTCGTGGGACTGTGTTGGTGGAAGATGAGACGGTTGTAGATGGCTACCTCTTTCTCTACCCGGACCTCTTCCACGCCCTCCTCCAGCTCTACCAGATATGTCCCTGCTGTTCGTGCTTTGTCTCTGCATTTGTTAGGTGCAGTGTCGATCACCTGATTATTAGCTGTATCAGATGGATCACTGCTGCCAGATGTACCGGCAGGTGTTGGAGCAGTGATAGTTGGTGTACTGTCAGGTGTAGGAAGAGAGATAACCGATCTTAAGTTTTCTTCGTTCCTTGGTAATGGATCTGTTCACTTTACAGTGGACAAAGAAGTTTCATTGAAATTTTCAGATGCAGTATTTTGAGCTCTATATGCCTATGGAGCCCTACTGCTGACAGATTTCCGCCAGGTATTTGTTGATGTGTTATTATCATGTGAGTATTCCAAGGCTTGTCAATAGTGTCAACATCAGTTGAGCTACATATGACCTTCGATGTAGACCTGTTTTGGTTATGTACGATTCTTTGGAGCAAATCTGATGATTGTACGATCTCTCTCTCTCCCTCTCTTTCTCCCCCTCTCTCTCTCCTCTCTCTCTCTCTCTCTCTCTCTCTCTCTCTCTTTTACACAGGGTTTGACAAGGTTAGGTTAAGGATCCCTAACTTTATTGACAAGCTATTGACAAGTTAAGGATTCCTAACTTTATTGACAAGCTAAGAGCTGTTACCTACATCAGCTCATTTGAAAGCATTTTTATTGTTATGAAACATACAAGTAGGGAACAGGATGAAGTTGGAGCCATCTGTGGGTCAGCATTTTCATTTGATCAACTGACTTTATCTCGTTGACATCATAATGCTGTACGAATGTGTTCCAGACTCGAGTCATCCTGGGGATAAATGATCTCAGGTGAAGTGATGTTCTGGTGAAGGGTACAGCCAGAGAGAAGTTGCTGCTTTCTGCCCGTCTTGTGGTATAGAAGCTTGCTTCTCGTTGTCCTCGAAGTGGAGCCAAGTGTGGTACTTTGACAATCTTGGCCTTGTACATAACAGTAAGGCCGCCCACATCCCTCCTGTGTTGAAGGCTCTCCTGAAATGACAGATCTATCCACGATGGGTCCAGGCGAGAGATGAGACGTCTTGCTCTGTTCTCTAATCTGTCAAGCAGTCGCAGATGAGCGGGGGAGGGGAGGCAAACCAAGAAAGTGGAGCATACTCAAGGTGTGAGCATACTTGTGCCTCATACAGAATCTTGCATCCCTACTGTCAAGCAGATGCGAGATATGTCGAAGTGATGTAAGCTTCCTGGCTTCCTTGTTTACAAGATTTACAACGTGGTTCTTCAAGGTCAGTTTGGAGTCAAAATTTCACTCACCCCATGGATATCAACTTCTTCCCCAGGTACCAACACCCTCCCAATCATACTTACTACTGCTCCAGCATTACCATCATGGTACCTAGAAACCATCATCATTTGTGTTATCTCAGGTGCAAATGTTACCTGCCATCGGTTTCCCAAGCTGATACAGCTCTTAGCTGGTGATTGATGTAGTTTAAAGAAACTGGCATTTCTTCTCTTGGATAAGTAAATGTCAGAGTACAATCGTCTGCATATGCATGGGATTCTAGGATGAGATGAAGGTCATTGAAGTAGACATTCCATAACAATGGTCCAAGCACACTTCCTTGTGGAACACTTGCCCCAATAGGATGTCTTGCTGATTCTTTTCCATTGAGGACTTTCCTTAGAGATCTACCATGAAGGTAATCACTGAGGAGGCATAGTGTAGAGCCTGCAATTCCCCGTGCTTGCAGGTTTGTCAAGAGTCCCTGGTGCCACACTCGGTCGAAAGCACCAGCAATGTCTAGTGCTACCACACAGCTTACTTTGGATTCATCCCGTGACTGGTGCCATTTAGTGGAGAGGTTTAACAACAGATCAGCAGCAGAGTAACCTTTCCTGAAGTCATAGTGACGGTCACAAAGTAGTGGGTGGTAGTCAAAAAACTCTGGCATTTGTCTTGAGATTGTCTCAAGGATCTTGCCAGTGACTGACAGGAGTGAAACTGGTCTCTAGTTACTGATTTCTGCTCTGCTCTTCTTTCTGTGAACAGGGACTACATTTGCCTCTTTCCACAGAGAAGATCATTTACACTGTACTAGGCAGTTCTGAAAGATGTGAGTTAGAGGTGCTGCTAGCTGGTCTGCACATCTTCTCAGCAATCTTGGGCTCAACACTTCTCTCTCTCTCTCTCTCTTTCTCTCTCTCTCTCTCTCTCTCTCTCTCTCTCTCTCTCTCTCTCTCTCTCTCTCTCTCTCTCTCTCTCTCTCTCTCCCTCTCTACAGCACTGGCTGCTCAGACCTCAAGCACGGAGCCGTAAAATCAGAAACACAAATGGGGTGACCAATATTTTCACTTTCAATTGTGGAAAGTGGTTGTTGTGTGTACCTGGCTTCTCCCTTGTTCAGGGCTGCCCTGACCACTCACCAGTGGTGCGTACCTGGCTTCTCCCTTGTTCAGGGCTGCCCTGATCACTCACCAGTGATGCGTACCTGGCTTCTCCCTTGTTCAGGGCTGCCCTGATCACTCACCAGTGGTGCGTACCTGGCTTCTCCCTTGTTTAAGGCTGCCATGACCTGAAACTAGTGGATTTAGAGGCTGAAATTTATTATTTTAGGGGTGAAAATAGTGAATTCAAGGCCGGAAAGTAGTGAATTCAAGGCCGGAAAGTAGTACATTCAGGGCCTAAAAGTAGTGGATTTAGTATCTGACAGTAGTGGATTAAGAGCCTGAAAGATGAGAACTTAGGGCCTGAAAGTAGTAAATGAAGGGTTTGAAATAGTGTATTTAGGGCCTGAATTAGTAAACTTAGTAAATGACTATTTTGTGAGGTGTAAATCCTATCAATTTCACAACGATATATTAATCCCAAAAATAGAGATTTAACTTAAAAACCATGTATATAATCAATATATGTTTAATATATATATATATATATATATATATATATATATATATATATATATATATATATATATATATATATATGTCGTGACGAATAGGTAAAACTGGCCAATTAGCAAGAACTCATTTAAAATTAAGTTCTTTCTAAAATTTTCTCTTATACGTTTAAAGATATATTTTTTCATTTATGTCAATGTAAAAAATAATAATTTTGTACCAAAGAACCATAGAAAACTTACCTAACCTAAATATATTTTAGATAAGTTTACAATAATTTAATACTAAACAAACACAATGAAATATATTTTTTTTTCGTTAGGTTGAGAATGATTTTTGCGAAATTACTGCACACAAATTTTTGCTTGCTTTATTCGGCAAGAAGAGCGTTGCTATTTAAGCCAAAATTGCAAGTTTTACCTATTCGGCACCACACACACACACACAAGAGCTAGCGCTCTTGCTTCACGCACGGAGGGCCCGGGTTCAATTCCCGGCGGGGCCGAAACATTTCGAAGTGTTTCGTTACACACACACACACACACACACACACACCACACACATACATACAACAGGCCTAGTGTCTAATCGACATCTGCCTAGGACAAAATGGTAACTAACTAACATATATATATATTATTTTACCACGAACGAGTGGTATTGATCAATAACAACACTGCGACTAGCCAAGGAGTCGAACCCATGCGGCTTTGGCCCACCTCATGGTGAGCAAAAGACAGATGACGTTCTAGTCCATGGGAACACACAATTCTCAAAGAATGACGCATCCAGCCAACATCTAGCTTGGCTGGACTTCTCACATTATCAAGGAACTATAAAAATAAAAAGTTAACAGGAATGCATATAAGGACGAGACTAGGATTGTGTTAAGCAATCTTGTTTCAAAAAATTCCATGTATAAATTACTAAAAGCAGGTGAAAGAGGATTTCCCATTATCATACCAAACTTCTGAGTGTAAAACTAGTCATTAAATACAAATTTTGCATCAACAATACTAAGTGTAATAAATTTAATGATAGTAAGAACTGTCAATGGTAAATCGTAATTACCAGGTTCTTCAGATAAGAAACTTAATAAATCATCAACCGGAAATTTTGTAAACAAGGAAGTAACATCAAAACTAACCATGTTGAAATCATTTAAGTCAGTCAAGGTGCTTAATTTATCCAATAAATCTATGTTGTTTTTAACATTAAAGTTAGAAATTTTTCCAACAATTGGGCTCAAAATATCAACAAGCCATTTAGATCATTTTTATTTGTTAAGGGTAACAAAAATTTAAAATTTAAAATTTACAGAGAAACCAACAAATAACTGTTATTAAACACACTATTCTTCTTCTTATCAAGATACAGTTAAACTGTCGGTTTTCTCATCAATTTTTTTGAGAGCTTTACGTATTTGTAGTCCAGAGTTCATAGATGAAGAAATTTACAAAATATATGAAATAGCTAATGATCTAAAATACCCAAGAAACTTAATTGACAAATCCTTTAAAATAGATAGAAATACTTTTACAATTGAAAAGGGACAACCAGCCTTTTTCAACTAAAATTATGTTGGTTCTCCCTTACCATGAAAACTTGGTTGATATGTCTTCTCTACTTAAGAATTTTAATATCAAAGTTGTATTTAAAAATATTGACACAGTTAAAAAATTTTGATAAAAAAATCGACCCAAAATACTGACGGGTGTGTCTATAAGGTTCCTTGTCAAATATGTGATAAAGTTTATTATGGTCAAACAGGTAAAAGTCTTAAACTTAAGTTAAAACAACATAAATATAGCACTAGAAGTGGACAAGATTCTAATGCTCTGTTTATGCATGTAGTAGATTTTAACTATTCAATTGATTTTAAAAATGCTGAGAAAGTTATATCAAGCAAGTCCATGGTAGACAGGAATATAATAAAATCAAATTTCCTTAAAATGTATTTTTGAAAATAATATAAATATTTCTTTTAGTTTATATAAATTGGATTAAATTATAATTAATAAAATTTGGGAAGAATTTAAGGTACATTAGACAAATTTTGGGTAGAATATAAGCTGTTCCACGGGTCGCTGACTACCTACCTACATCATAAAAAGTCAGGTGTTGTTGGGGGGTGGCAGCGAGGTGTGGTCACCCACCATATCCCACAGAGGCAGGCTGACCTAAAAAAAACTAAAGTGTCTCTTTTTTTAAAATGTGTAATGGTTTAGAAAAACACATAAGCAAACACTAGGGCATATTTATTAGAAAACGTTTCGGTCCTGAGACCTTGATCACTTCTAACATACAGATTGTTGTTGTATGTTCGCCGGTACATCCGGCCCGGTCTTCTCCAAATGGTGACCCGGCATTGGCCCCCTGGGTAGAGGGTGACCTGAGTGAGGTGTGAGTGACGCATGGTGACCTGAGTGAGGTGTGAGTGACGCATGGTGACCTGAGTAAGGTGTGAGTGACGCTGGTGACCTGAAGAATGTCATGTTGGTATGAGGACGGGTAGACGATGAGATCATGTGACTCCTGTGTTGCTGGGTGATAGTCAACCAGGCAAAGCACCACCAACCCAGCAACACAGGATGATCTCATCGTCTACCCGTCCTCATCCCAACATGGCATTCTCTAGGTCACCATGCGTCACTCACACCTCACTCAGGTCACCATGCGTCACTCACACCTCACTCAGGTCATGCCTCTCAATGCGCTCACCCTCAGCACCCTCACCACTCTCTCCGCCTATATATAATGTCTTTTAACGCTGATGACCTGGCACTCATTGTCATCGGGAAGCCCGGACTGTTGCGCAAAGCCCAACGCGACCTCAGCCTGCTAGATACCACCTGCCGTCGCCTTGGCCTCAAGATCTCGGCGGAAAAGTCCAAGGCCATGATCTTTCGTGCCAAGGTGCCTGATACCAGGCTGAAGATCTCAGACATCAACCTGGACTGGGTCAGCAGTTACCAATATCTTGGTATATGGATTGACAGCCGACTCTCCTTCCGCAAGCATGCAGAGCATGTCAGGGAGCGTGCCATGCAACGTGTCACGGCCATGCGTGCCATGGCCAATCCTAGGACTGGTGCCAGCCACGATATTCTCCGGATGTTCTACGTGCAGGCGGTGCGCTCGCTAGTCGACTATGGTGCAATCACCCTGGCCCATGCTCATCCCTCATGCCTCAAGCGCCTCAGCGTTGTACAAAATGCTACCGGGCGGTGAGCGCCTGCTGAGAGACCTCCTTGACCGTCAGCGAGGCGACTTCGCAGGAGGCCGGGTCCGACTATGGTTGTGGTCGGCTGCGGAAGTGACACAGGAGCTCCTGCCCATGCCGCTCCTCGAGGACAAGGGATGCGACCGGCCAGTCGATGGGTACACCGTGCCACCGCCATGGGCACCAGAACCTGTCGTAATCCACCTGCAAACCTGCCAGCCAGCAAGCGTCACTGTCCACAGCACGTGCTGCAGCGGTGGGCAGCTGCAAGCATTGCTGCAGCGGAACATCCGGGTGTGCAGTGACTACACTGATGGATCAAGAGACCCCGAGGCCGGCCGCACGGGTTCCGGGATATTCACTCCTCCCTAACGGTTGGTGGCGCCTCCCAGACCACTGCAGCATCCTACAGGCAGAACTCCACGCCATCAGAGGGCCATCCAACATGCACTCCTGGAACACCACCAACCTCCAGTCATCCACGTCGACTCCAGGGCGGCGATACAGGCCATCATGCATAGGGAGCCCAAGGATAACATCCGGCTCCTCACCGCCATCAGAAGAGACCACATTCACTTGACGAGCAGGGCCGGCAAGCAACAATCAATTGGATACCAAGCCACATCGACCTTGCTGGGAATGATGCGGCGGATGGGGCGGCTAAGTCTGCCACACTTGCGGCCCAACCTGCGACTACAATTGCCATTAGCCGCAGGCAGGTGCACCTGGGGCAGCTTCGGCAGCCAGACGCCCACTACCAGCACCGGGAGCATCTCGGAGCCGGCACTGGTATGACAGAGCGACACGTAGGGAGCCCCACCAAACATGAGGAAACTGAACAGGGAGCTGCAAGTCAGCGTCCACCGCCGCGCCTCGGCTACCCTACTGCAAAGCGCCTCATCGAACGCATGAGTGAGGAGCTTTGCCGCCACTGCGACCGGATGGTTCCAAAGCCTCTAGTTCACTACATGCTTGACTGTCCTTCGACGACGTCCATTCGCCGCAGGCACTTCCCGATGGCACCTGGGGATCTGACCCGCGAGGACAAAGCAGCCCGGCTGGTTTACCTGGCCACCCATTATTTGGAGACACTGCTCCCAGTCCTAGCCACCCACCCGCCCCCGATGACGACGCCGGAGAACCCCGACGACGACCAAGACTACCCACTACAGCTATTCTTTCTCTCACTTCCTTCTTTCTTATCCCCCATCCTTCTTCTTCCTATGAGGTAGAACCACAGCCTGAAGTACCAAGATCTGCTGATGAAGATGGACGTCAGAAGACACTCCCCATCATGGGGAGCCACAGCAAGAAAGAAAGAAGATGACACCTCTACCCAGGGGGCCAATGCATGGTGGCTGGGAGGGAGGTATGGTGGCTGGGAGGAAGGTATGGTAGCTGGGAGGGAGGTATGGTGGCTGGGAGGAAGGTATGGTAGCTGGGAGGGAGGTATGGTGGCTGGGAGGGAGGTATGGTGGCTGTGAGGAAGGTATGGTGGCTGGGAGGGAGGTATGGTGGCTGGGAGGGAGGTATGGTGGCTGGGAGGAAGGTATGGTAGCTGGGAGGGAGGTATGGTGGCTAGGAGGGAGGTATGGTGGCTGGGAGGGAGGTATGGTGGCTGGGAGGAAGGTATGGTAGCTGGGAGGGAGGTATGGTGGCTGGGAGGAAGGTATGGTAGCTGGGAGGGAGGTATGGTGGCTGGGAGGGAGGTATGGTGGCTGGGAGGGAGGTATGGTGGCTCGGAGGAAGGTATGGTAGCTGGGAGGAAGGTATGGTAGCTGGGAGGAAGGTATGGTGGCTTGGAGGAAGGTATGATGGCTGGAAGGAAGGTATGGTGGCTGGGAGGAAGGTATGGTGGCTGTGAGGGAGGTATGGTGGCTGGAAGAGAGGTATGGTGGCTGGGAGGGAGGTATGGTGGCTGGGAGGAAGGTATGGTAGCTGGGAGGAAGGTATGGTTGCTGGGAGGGAGGTATGGTGGCTGGGAGGGAGGTATGGTGGCTGGGAGGAAGGTATGGTGGCTGGGAGGAAGGTATGGTGACTGGGAGGAAGGTATGGTGGCTGGGAGGGAGATATGGTGGCTGGGAGTAAGGTATGGTGGCTGGGAGGAATGTATGGTGGCTGGGAGGAGGTAGGGTGGCTGGGAGGAAGGTATGGTGGCTGGGAGGGAGATATGGTGGCTGGGATGAAGGTAGGGTGGCTGGGAGGAAGGTATGGTGGCTGGGAGGAAGGTATGGTGGCTGGGAGAGAGGTATTGTGTCGGGGAGGAAGGTATGGTGGCTGGGCGGAAGGTAGGGTGGCTGGGAGGAAGGTATGGTTGCTGGGAGGGAGATATGGTGGCTGGGAGGGAGATATGTTGGCTGGGAGGAAGGTATGGTGGCTGGGAGGAATGTATGGTGGCTGAGAGGGAGGTAGGGTGGCTGGGAGGAAGGTATGGTGGCTGGGACGGACATATGGTGGCTGGGATGAAGGTATGGTGGCTGGGAGGAAGGTATGGTGGCTGGGAGGAATGTATGGTGGCTGGGAGGGAGGTAGGGTGGCTGGGAGGAAGGTATGGTGGCTAGGAGGGAGATATGGTGGCTGGGAGGAAGGTATTGTGTCGGGGAGGAAGGTATGGTGGCTGGGAGGAAGGTATGGTGGCTGGGAGGAAGGTATGGTTGGGTGAGAGTCGCACTATACTAGTATTGGTGTGTCATCTTCCTGCTGTGCTACTATAATGTTCCTTTGTATCTAATTTTCCTAATAATGTAGCCAATTTTTCCCTTTGATGGTGTTGTAGTCCTCTCTGAACTGTATCCAATGTTTTTCTACATGGTATTTATATTCGATTCTATCCAATCCATCCCTGAATGGTATCTAATTCACCTCTGAAAGCAATCCAAACCGCCTGAAATTTATCCACTCCCATGCACTGATACCCAGTCCCTCAGTGGTATTCAGTCCCACTCTAAATGACATCCAGTCCGTTTCTGAAGTCTCTAGCCTCGACAATAACACCAAACTCTTAGTACGTTTCCCTAAGTATGTCCTAGTTGCAATAAGCACAAGGTATCAGGAGAACACCAAACTACGTGACAATTCTAATATCCACACTCCATTGTATACCTTTTCAAGATACAACAACAATAGACATGCAACTCTTATATCCCATATAATACAACTCTTGCATCCAGGTCACATTTTTCTTACCCTATCGTATTTATTTGTCCAGGGGGAAAAAAATTATATTGTATCTGTCAGCATTATAATCAAACTTAAAATTCCATGTTATCTTTATCTAGTAATTCCATTGTAAGTAATTATGTCGGGTTTTGTCAAGTTTGAATCATGAAATCAAAAAATTACATTAACTATCAAGGTATTAATGAGAAAAATTTTGCGTGTAATAATGCAGGATTTTTTTTATCTGGTTGGTTCATTGTTGTTGGTATGAGCTGCGGGCAGTGGTTGATTAGTTTGCATTGCTTGATTTGTATAGGTTCAATCTGTATAGGTTTGATTTGTATAGGTTTATGCTATCGATTCTTGTATTGCGAAATGAAAGAGAGCAAATGACACTCTCACACTCGCTCACTCTCTCTTTCGTGAACATTCACACTCACATACGCACACACACACACACAGGAGCTGTGAATCGACCCCTGCAGCCACAAATAGGTGAGTACACGTTAAAACAGTGCAGAAGTATGCAACGAGACTAGTTCCACAGCTAAGGGATAATGAGCGACGTAGAGAAGTTCAAGGTATTCAATCTAAAGGGCCGTGGATGAGAGAAGACCTAAGGAAGATATGATAGCAACATACAAAACACTCAAGAGAAATTAATAAGGCAGCCTGGGACAGGATGCTTGAGAGGCGAGAAACAGGTACTCGGGGGCACAACTCGAAATTAAAGATGTAGATGAGTCACAGGGATCTCAGGAAGTATTTCTTCATTCTCAGGGTGGTAAGGAAGAGAATGACCTCGACGAAGTGGTGGAGACAGGTTTCATAAAAAGTTATAAGTATAGGTGAGACAGGGACCACGAGGCTAGGAGAGAGTGATTCTGGCAAGTGGCAGGTTGAGAACTGAGGCCAGGAGGTAAGACTCGACCACTGCAACTACATATAGGTGAGCATATGCAGGTGAGTACATACATACGTTGAATACAGTACCATATTCCTCCTCTGAACAAATAGCAGTCATTAAATATAATTAGGTAACATCGACTGGTCACTCAGGTACATACAAATAATGACCAACTTCTTGTCCCTCCCGGCAGACACACTGCACCTAAACACTGTAGCTAGTACAGTCAGGATTCCTAGGATGCCCCATCTTATGTAACATGTAGGGTTTTTGGTCTGACGAACTGTTAGGTAAACAGACACACAAGTAACTGATAAGATAATTTCTGTAGTAAAGTTTTCCCTCATTAGGAATTCTGACGATCACCGGACAGAGGATCGAACCCCTTCTCTTTGCACTGACTTACCCTTACGAATTTTACTCTTAACAGACATTTAAAAAATATCTTAAATACTTTCCGAATCAACGATTCTTTTATTATTCTTCGCATTAGCTTACCCTTAATTTCCTAAATTCAGTCAGAGGTCTGATCATAAAATTATTTTTTCCACATTTAAACTTTTTTATATTAATAAAGACTCATGTAATTTGCATCCATATTTCAAATTTACAGATATTAAACATATATGTCGTCAAACTGATTCACCTCCTTGGTAAACTGATTCGTATTTCTTCTACCATCGGTACTTTAGGCTCTTACTATGTTTTCTGCTCCTCTAGCTGGCTATTCATACACTGCTGAAACTGGCTGCTCCTTTGCCGATGGAAAACACAACAGAATTTTGTTCGTCTTTCTGACAGTAAGAGAGCTTTGTTTAAGTCGTATTTGGGAATAAAATCATCCATAAAGCTGGTTATCTTCCCTTATTATCTCTCTTTTTGAGATTCGCAGGCTTAATATTAAATATAAAGTACCGAATGGAGATACCTGCATGTTTCGACCTCTGTCACAGTTCCTCTTGCCATGTGATTGACGCCGAAATATACTGATGCCTTTTTTACCTGTGATTCTTTTTGTATTTCTCACTTTACGTCATATGCCAACTTGTTGAGAGGGTCCTTATACGCATCGTCCCTCACATGACTGTTAGCACTGACCTTGTTGGCTCTCCCGCGGCTCTCAACTTCTGACTCTTCCTGGAAGGTAAGTCACTAATGACCACTTGAGCAATACACGCCTCTCAAAACATAATTTAACCACTGGATATATGAACACTGGATGTTCCATACATAAACACACACACACACATACAGTGGGATTCAGATGAGTCACAGGGATGTTAGGAAGTATTTCTTTAGTCATAGAGTCGTCAGGAAGTGGAATAGTCTGGAAAGTGAGGTAGTGGAGGCAGATACCATACATAGCTTTAAGAAGAGGTATGATAAAGCTCATGGAGGAGGGAGAGAGTGAACCTAGTGGCGACCAGTGAAGACGAGGGGCCAGGAGCTATGAATCAACCCCTGCAACCACAATTAGGTGAGTACACACACAGAAACACACACCACTGCTCCAAAGGCAATGTGCCACCCACTAGTTTGTACATTATTGACTAGTCCCATAATATAGATAAGTGCCAGGACTAACGGCTTCATCGGTACAATCTACAATCATTGGAAGTTCTTGTATCTTAGTAAAACTTGAATAGGAACGAAATGAGAATCGCAAAGACAAGGTGGAAGGGGAATGGTGTGGCTGGCCATTGCAAGACCAGATATTAGCCAGATTTAGATGCAAATTTAAGAGGACTAGGGAAGAAAGTTGCACATTGTCTGTGAAGAGAACGAGATTATAATAAAAGAAGTATTGGAGGAAAGAAAGTAACGTGAGAAAAAGGCACCTGAAGGAAAGTTTCAGGATCTGGGACAAGTGAAGGAGGAACTGAAGGAAATAAACAAAAGGGGAAATGAAGCAATAATGGAAAAGATTGGACGGAAGAAAGAGAGGGAAAAAAAAATCCTTTGCTGAAATGCTCTTGGGGTGTCTGGAGGTCTTGGGTGTCTGGAGGTCTTGGGGTGTCTGGAGGTCTTGGGTGTCTGGAGGTCTTGGGGTGTCTGGAGGTCTTGGGTGTCTGGAGGTCTTGGGTGTCTGGAGGTCTTGGGGTGTCTGGAGGTCTTGGGGTGTCTGGAGGTCTTGGGGTGTCTGGAGGTCTTGGGGTGTCTGGAGGTCTTGGGGTGTCTGGAGGTCTTGGGTGTCTGGAGGTACACCAGATAAGAAGAGCAATGTAATAAACTTATGTGAGGTAGAAGGACACAAGTGCAACTAATGAGACATTTTATTGTAATGACGTTTCGCTCTCCAGGAGCTTTGTAAAGCCGTTATGGCTTGACAATAAAATGACACATTAAAATGTCGCATTAATTGCTCATGTGTCCTTTTACATAACGTATTTCCGGTAATTCTACCAACATTATTACAAAACAAACTTAACATAAGATAAGACAGATTGTTTGGATAAACAAAAAATGAGAGGAAAGAGGGTGGTTGCTGATGGGTAAAAATAAATGCTGGGTAAACTTCTGGATGTGAATATTTTTAAAAGGGTGTCCAGATAAGTCAGATCATTATTTAATTGTAACGTCATTGAGAGAATGAGGTAGATGGAGGAATATAAGAATAACATCGGTGGTTAAGAGAGAAATGAAAGTGAAAGAATTAAAAATAAAAGGAGACAGGGGAACTTATAAGCAACTCTTTGGGAAGAGATGAGTGGTGAGGGGTTGAAATGGTATAGAGTAGATTTAGGAGTGCAGTGCTAGAGTGCAAGTTCGTGGGTATAGGAAGGTGGGAGCGAGTGCGAAGGAAAATGATTGGTGGAAGGATTAAGTAAAGAAGACGGTGAGCGAGATAAAGGTTAGCATTTGAGAGCTTTTTTAACAATTTATGAACGATTCACAGAAGGCAGAGTACATGAAGAGAGAGAGAGAGAGAGAGAGAAAGAGAGAGAGAGAGAGAGAGAGAAGAAGTGACGAGAAAGTGCAAAAGAAGAGCCAGTGAGAGAACGAATGAGAGACTATCAGCAAATTTTGCGGAAAATATGAAGCAATTTTGGAGGGGAAAAAAATCAGATGAAAAAGCTTAGCGAGTAAATGGACTTGACAGTTAAAAATTAAAGAGAAGTGATGTTAGCTGGGACGAGGAAGGCGCTGGGAAGATGGCTGCAATATTCTGAGAAGCTGTTCAGTGATAATGAAGAAAGGAAGACATATACTTCAAGCATCCGGCAGAGTGATATAAGATCTTGTAGGTGTGAGGAAGAACCAGGTGTGAATGTGTGGGTAATGTATGAGGCAGCGGCTACGGTGAAAGCAATAAACCCACTAGGACAGATGACATTGAGACATGTTAAAAGCATGTAGGATGTAGTTTTTGAGTGGTTAATTTTTGTTCAATATATGCATGAAAATAGGGTACCTAAAGATTGGCACATACCATGCATAATTTCTTTCTATAAGGGAAAAGGAGACAAGAGAATGTATGCATTATAGGGAAATGAACCTGTTGTGTATAGCGGGTAAAGTATGCAGTAGAATTATTGTTGCTAGAGTTAAGGGTGACACAGCACTGCATAGGAACAAGGAGGATTTATGAAGGGTATGGATTTTTTTTTTAAAAAAAAAAAATATATATATATATATATATATATATATATATATATATATATATATATATATATATATATATATATATATATATATATATATATAGACCAAGTGTTTATACTGCAGCATGTAATTAAACAATGCTTAAAGGTAAGGAAACGTAAGAAAATGAGAGGGAATGCTGGGTGTTGGGGAGAGGTGTGGGATAAAAAGATAAGGAATCAGATAAAAGGTGGGAGTTATCATCATGGTTGCTATTTGGGAGTGGAGATGTCGGCACATGGGTCTATAAAAGACAAAGTGACCCATATAATAGACGAGGTGATAAAGGTAAGTGGTGTTGAGGCATCTGTGGAAGGAAAGATAATCCACATAGACATTAAAAAAAGGGAATACAACACAGTGTTACCATGGGAGGAGAAGGCTGCACGTAGTGGAAATGTCTTATTCGAGAGCAATGTGTGGTGCAAATATTATGCATAGAATTCAAAGTGAAGAAATTAAAAAAACGATGTGGGGTCACCAAGAGTATAATTCAGAAGGCTGATGTGATTTTGGGAATTAAGAGAGGAAGGGACAGAATAGGAAGAACAAGAGGATGCATAAATCTGGGGTGAAAGAAAGGCGGTTAAGGGATGTCCCAGGAAGAGCCGGAGGGACAGGGTAAAGGAAGTTTTGGGTGATTGAGATCTTAAGCATCCAGCAGGCTTGTGAGTGCTTGTCAGATCAGGGTAGAGACAAGCGTTTCTTAAGGCTTAACATGCTGTTGGGATTCAGGAAAACCGGGTAGCTGGACTTGAATCGCAAAGGAGTAAAGTTCAGTGCCAGTACTGTGGAGGAGGGCTGGGGGTGTTGCAGTGTGGAGAGCCATTTTAATTGCACGCTTCTGGCAAGACAGCTATTGAATGAGTGATGAATTTCTCTGTTTTAGGGGCACCCTATCGGGGCCAGGAGCTATGACTTGATCCCTACATCCACACATAGGTGAGTACACACATACACACACAAACACACACTAGTTACGGTGACATACGCATTGCTGCTACTTATAGGCGGACTATCACAAGCAGCAAATACAGTCAGAAACGTACCCTCACTCACGTACGGTCTCTCAAACCTTCCCTCTTTCCGTCCTATAAGGTATGGTTTACTAGACTTTTCCTTTCTCACGTACGGTTTCCCTGGATGGCATCTACACCAGCACAAACTCCTGATTGCATGCACCCCATCGCTTAACTGAGTGGCAGGATATTTAGTGGACCCAACAGGTCATTTATCGCACCTGAGTCTCGGCTATCTAACGAGGTGGATAATTGGCGCGTGTTGGTACGATTTGTGTACATGTGTGTGCAATACCCGTTTGACCCCCTCTGCCCCTTCCTCACCCCTACGCTACCATAACTCACGAACGCACGAAAAGATACTTCCAACCCACATATACCTATGGATAAATTTGTCATTTGCGTTTATGTACGCACATAAACGCAAATGACACAAATATGTTAGAGAGATGTTAGGAAATACCTAACATCCACAAATAGGGAAGGCAGACCACACACAAACACACACACACACACACACACACACACACAGGAGAGGATGATCCAGCGAGACTGGGCCTAATATTCACCCTGAGTAGCGCAGATATTGAGGACCTCCCACATGAAAGACCCCTTGGGGCCAGTGATCATATAAGAACATAAGAAAAAAGGAACACTGCAGCAAGCCTACTGACCCATGAAAGGCAAGTCCATCACTCCCCTGCTTAGACCTGACCAGGTAAACTCCAGGTAGTCAGGTCACTTCCACTTAAGGAATTAGTACGGCATCTGACCTAGTTGCACAAGCTAGTCAGGTCCAACTCACACCCACCCACACCCACTCATGTATTTATCTAACCTATTTTTAAAACTACTCAACGTCTTAGCTTCTATGACGGTACTCGGGAGTTTGTTCCACTCATCCACAACTCTATTACCAAACCAGTGCTTTCCTATATCCTTCCTTAATCTGAACTTTTCCAACTTGAAACCATTGCTGCGAGTCCTGTCTTGGCTGGATATTTTCAGCATGCTATTTACATCCCCTTTATTTATTCCTGTTTTCCATTTATACACCTCAATCATATCCCCCCTAATTCTACGCCTTTCTAGAGAGTGCAGATTTAGGGCCCTCAGTCTATCTTCATAGGGAAGATTTCTGATACATGGGATCAACTTTGTCATCCTCCTCTGTACGTTTTCCAGTGCATTTATATCCATTCTGTAATACGGTGACCAGAACTGTGCAGCATAATCTAAATGAGGCCTAACCAAAGATATATAGAGTTGAAGAACAACCTGAGGACTTTTATTATTTATACTTCTTGATATGAAGCCAAGGATTCTGTTAGCTTTATTGCGAACACTTATGCACTGTTGTCTTGGTTTCAGATTGCTGCTAACCAGAACTCCTAAATCCTTCTCGAAATCACAAGTATTAAGATCTACATTATTCAGTTTATATGTGGCATGGTTATTGTCCTGCCCAACATTTAGAACTTTGCATTTGTCTACATTAAACTGCATCTGCCACTTCTCCGACCACTGCATCAGTCTATTCAAATAATTCTGGAATGCTCTAATGTTCTCATTATAATTAATTGGACGGCCTATTTTGGTGTCTTCAGCAAATTTGCTTATGTTGCTATTTATTCCCTCATCTATGTCGTTTATGTAAATTGTAAACAACAGGGGACCCAAAACCGACCCCTGTGGGACACCGCTTGAGACGTGCCCCCATTCTGATTTCTCCCCATTTATGCAAACTCTCTGCCGCCTATTTGTCAACCATGCCTCTACCCAGGAAAAAATTTCTCCTCCTATTCCGTGTGCCTTAAGTTTCATCAATAGCTTCTGATGTGGAACTCTATCGAAAGTCCACAAAGGGGGCAGTAAAGCAATAGCAAAGAACTACAGACCAATTGCGCTAACGTCCCATATCATAAAAATCTTTGAAAGGGTTCTAAGAAGCAAGATCGCCACCCATCTTGATACCCATCAATTGCACAACCCAGGACAGCATGGGTTTAGAGCAGGCCGCTCCTGTCTGTCCCAACTACTGGACCACTATGACAAGGTCCTGGATGCTCTAGAATATAAACAGAATGCATATGTTATATACACAGATTTTGCAAAAGCCTTTGACAAGTGTGACCATGGTGTAATAGCACACAAAATGCGTGATAAAGGAATAACAGGAAAAGTTGGTAGATGGATCTATAATTTCCTAACACGTAGAACACAAAGAGTAGTAGTCAACAGAGTAAAGTCTGAGGCAGCTACTGTGAAAAGCTCTGTTCCACAAGGCACAGTACTTGCTCCCATCCTATTCCTCATCCTCATATCAGACATTGACAGGGATATAAGCCACAGTGCTGTGTCTTCCTTTGCAGATGACACCCGAATCTGTATGACAGTGTCCACCGTTGAAGTCACTGCAAGACTCCAAGCAGACATAAACCAAATCTTTAAATGGGCTGCAGAAAACAATATGAAGTTCAATGATGAGAAATTTCAATTACTCAGATACGGAAAACGTGAAGAAATTAAAATCTCATCGGAGTACAAAACTAATTCCAACCACACAATAGAGCGAAAAACTAATGTCAAAGACCTGGGAGTGATCATGTCAGAGGATCTCACCTTCAAGGACCATAACAATGTAGCAATTGCATCTGCCCGAAAAATGACAGGATGGATAATGAGAACCTTCAAAACCAGGGATGCCAAGCCCATGTTGACACTTACAGATCGCTTGTTCTATCTAGGCTGGAATATTG
>WNWK01012429.1:7500-59704 GCA_009830355.1 Cherax destructor | reverse complement strand
GCCAGCAGTAACAGCCTGGTTGATCAGGCTCTGGTCCAACAAGAGGCCTGGTCACAGACCGGGCCGCGGGGGCGTTGACCCCTGGAATTCTCTCCAGGTAGACTCCAATACATTCCCCTCTTTTCATCCATGGATAAAGTTCTTTGTCTTCACAGACTTCTCAGTGCACCACTCACCTTTTTATCCCTCGTCAATTCTATGATTTACCTCATCTTTCATAGACCCATCTGCTGACACGTCCACTCTTAAATATCTGAATACATTCACCTCTTCCATACTCTCTCAGTCCAGTCTGATATCCAATCTTTCGCTACCTAATATTTTTTATCCTCATCGCCTTACTTTTTCCTACACTCACTTTTAATTCCCTTCATTTACACACCTTACCACACTCATCCACCAACCTCTGCAACTTCTCTAAAGAATCTCCCAAAAGCACAGCATCATCAGCAAAGAGCAACTGTGACAACTCCCACTTTGTGTTAGATTCTCTATCTTATAAACCCACACTTCTTGCCAACACCCAAGCATTCACTTCTCTTACAATCCCACCTATAAATATAATGAGCAACCAGCCTCAGGAATTGTGCCCTGTGTTATACTCACCCCAAGATCCTTTTCCTTGAGTGAGGTTAGTAGCCTTTGGTCCCCTAGACTGCACTCCGTCTGCGGTCTTCTTTGCCCTTTCCCAATCTTCATGACTTTGCACTTGTTGGGGTTGAACTCCAGGAGCCAGTTGTTGGACCAGGCCTGCAGCCTGACCAGATCCCTGTGTATGTGTGTGTGTGTGTGTGTGTGTGTGTGTGTATCGTGCTGAATAGGTAAAATTGGTGAATTATCAAGAACTCATTTAAAATTAAGTCCTTTCTAAAAAAAATTCTCTTATATGTTTAAAGATATATTTTTTTTCATTTATGTTAATGTAAAATTTAATAATTTTGTACCAAAAGTACCTTAGAAAACTTACCTAACCTTATTGTAACATGAGCAATTTAATTTAGCCTAAATAAACAAAATATATTTTAGATAAGTTTACAATAATTTAATAATAAACAAACACAATGAAACATGAACAGTGCACACACATGAACAGTGAACACACATGAACCTGGAGTTTACCTGAGAGAGTTCCGGGAGTCAATGCCCCCGCGGCCCGGTCTGTGACCAGGCCTCATGGTGGATCAGGGCCTGATCAACCAGGCTGTTACTGATGGCCGCACGCAGTCCGACGTACGAACCACAGCCCGGCTGGTCAGGTACCGACAGTGCACACACATGAACAATGCACACACATGACCAGTGCACACACAGCAACAGTGCACACACATGACCAGTGCACACATGCACAATGCACACACATGACCAGTGCACAACATGAACAGTGCACACACATGCACAATGCACACACTGACACAGTGCACACACATGCACAATGCACACATGACCAGTGCACACACAGCAACAGTGCACACACAGCAACAGTGAACACAAATGAACAGTGCACACACATGGCCAGTGCACACACATCAACAGTGCACACACACGAACAGTGCGCACACAGCAACAGTGGACGCACAACAACAGTGTACACACAGCAACAGTGCACACACATGAACAATGCACATACATGGACAGTGCACACACAGCAACAGTGTGCACATACAAAAACAGTGTACACGCATGCGCAGTGACACACAGCAACAGTGCTACACAATCAACAGTGCACACACATGAACAATGCACATACATGGACAGTGCACACACAGCAACAGTGCACACACAGCAACAGTGTACACACAGCAACAGTACACACACATGATCAGTGCACACACATGAACAGTGCACGCACATGAACACTGCACACACATCAACAGTGCACACACATGAACACTGCACACACAGCAACAGTGCACACACATGAACACTGCACATGGGGTCATGGTGCGTGATGAGGTATCACAGTGGGCGCCTGTGACGAGCGGTATACCGCAGGGGTCAGTCCTAGGACCAGTGTTATTCTTGGTATATGTAAATGACATGACGAACGGGATAGACTCAGAAGTGTCTCTATTCGCGGATGATGTGAAATTAATGAGGAGAATCACATCGGAAGAGGACCAAGCAGGACTGCAAACAGACCTGGACAAGCTTGACATCTGGTCTAGCAACTGGCTTCTCGAATTCAATCCCACCAAATGCAAAGTCATGAAGATCGGAGAAGGGCAAAGAAGACCGCTGACAGAGTACAGGCTAGGCGGACAAAGGCTACAAACCTCGGCAAAGGAGAAAGACCTTGGGGTGAGTATAACGCCAAGCACGTCTCCGGAAGCACACATCAACCAGATAACCGCGGCAGCATATGGGCGACTGGCAAACCTAAGATTAGCGTTCCGTTACCTTAACAAGGAATCGTTCAAGACACTGTACACCGTGTACGTCAGGCCCATACTAGAATATGCAGCACCAGTCTGGAACCCACACCTGGTCAAGCACGTAAAGAAACTAGAGAAAGTGCAAAGGTTTGCGACAAGGTTAGTGCCACAACTCTGGGGTCTGTCCTATGAAGAAAGGTTGGGGGAAATAGGACTAACAACACTGGAGGAAAGAAGGGTCAGAGGAGACATGATAACGACATACAAAATACTGCGGGGAATTGACAAGGTAGACAGTGACAGGATGTTCCAGAGAGGAACACAGAAACAAGGGGACACAACTGGAAGCTGAAGACTCAGATGAGTCAAAGGGATGTTAGGAAGCATTTCTTCAGCCACAGAGTAGTCAGGAAGTGGAATAGTCTAGAGAAAGATATAGTGGAGTTTGTTGTTGTTGTTTGATATCTTTATTATGCACCCCATACTCATCCTGTGGGCGGTAGTCAAAAGATTACAGAGGTACATAATTGGTCCAGGGACTGGACCTCAAAGTTTGATAGATGAGCAAGTTACAAAGGTAATGAACTCAGATGGTCACAATCATGACAAGTTACAAAGATATTTGCAGATTACAGAGGTATATATAGGGTCCAGAGACTGGGCCCCAAAGTTTTGATAGCTGAACAAGGTACAATGGTAATGAATTCACGAGTTACAAGGTAATGAATCATGTAAGTAAATTTACTTACGTCTGTACATGGTTGCAATCATGAAAAAATTATAAAGCAATGAGCAATCTATTAGTCTACACCCAGCCACAACTGTAATGAGTTATTGGTGCAAATTTTAATTGTTGGGTCACACACACACACACATATACATACACATACATATACACACACATACACACACATACATGTATATACATACACACATACACACACATATATACATACACACACACACACATACACACACACACACGTTTCAATGCTTTATTTACAGGGAGCAAAGTCAGGGTATTTTTTCCAGAATGGTCTGTAATATACCACTGTGGATAAAATACTTTGACATATCTTGAACATTTCTGAGTGAGTTGTCTCTGAATTCATTAATTTTATCGCACTCCAGTACATGTGACAATAATCCAACTGGCAAAGTTTACATTTTGTTTGGTCTACATCTGGTGGTGGTGATTTAACCTGCCAAAGATACTTGTAACCCAGCCGGAGGCGGGCGGTAGTGACATCCAAGAGTCTGCTTATTTTGTTGGATGCACCATAGACATGTGGCTCCTCCTGCATGATAGAATGATGATAGATGGACTGACTGGTGTCAATCTCCCTGAGTCTTAAGTCAATAAAATTCAGTTGAAGTTCTTTTCGTATTATTGTTCTCAAACTGCTAACTGACAAGCCAAGATTGTAATCTATCCCCTCTTTGAAAGCATAAAACTTAGCCAATTTATCAGTTCTATCATGCATCTGAAGACCAATGTGAGATGGAATCCACAGCATGTGCACACTGACTCTACTATCCAGAATCCTACCATACCTGTGTCTGGCTTCTGACACAAGCATGCTACAAGTTATACTTGATGAGTTGAGAGCATTTATGGATGACAGAGAATCAGTTACAATTAGAGAGTCAACTTTAGATACATGGACGCATTTGAGTGCAAGGAGTATGGCAAACAGTTCTGTCTGAAGGGTAGAGGCCCAGTTATTGATGCGTGCTCCAATTTCTTTAAGAGAGCCATCACTCTGTATGACAACAGCAGCACTACCAGCTGCACCAGTGGATTGGTGAACAGAACCATCAACGTAAATAATTTGTGAGAGAGTGTGCTGTTTGGCTAAATTATCAATACAGCTTAAGGCATCCTGTTTGGCTTCAAGGCGAAGCTTTGGTTGTGATTTAAGAAGTAGTTTGGGGGGAAATGGAGGGATGGTAGTTTGGAATGGGGTAATATTCCATGGAGTGGAGAAGTGCCGCTGTTGCCTTACTTGCCACAGATCATGTATCTGATTCATGCGGAGGTCGGTTCCAGTTTTTTCGATCCATCTGGAGGGATGTTCACCAGTGCTGAGGAAAGTTTGGAGGGCTTCTGTGCAGGGGTTTGAATGGGCTTGGCTGAGCATATTAACCCCAATTAGGATATTTCTTTCAGTAACACGATCTCTGATGCTTGGAATATCAAGTTCTTTCTGCATATTTAAAATTTTGGCAGTACGAGGGCATCCTAAAATGATCCTCATTGCTTCGTTCTGCAGTTTTTCCAGCCCTCCAAGCTTCCAGTCAGACAAGAGCAAGTAGTGGGGCAGCATAATCAACTAATGATCTAATATAAGCAAGATACATCATTTTCACAATTTTAACATTAGCACCATACCTGGGGTGAAACCCTGCCACAACTCTAAGTGCTCTCAGCCTTTCTTTGTATTGACGACAAAGTCTCGTTACAACAGGTCCAAGTAGTGGGACCTCAAAGCCTAGATACCTGTATCTGTTTACATATTCTAGAAGAGACCCATCATGCAACTGGATCTGGCGAACTGTGCCTCTCTGTCGAGGAGGACGCCTATTGAGTATCTTTGTTTTATCAGTAGAGATTATCAACCCCAGGTCTTGACACGAGGCTAGTACATGGTTAAGGATGTTTTGGGTGTTGGAGAATCCGGTGGTGTGAATCATTATATCATCAGCAAAACTGATCATATAATGATGGGGCTGGCTAGGCATAGCATTAAGTAAGGCATTAATTAGAATATTGAATAGAGTGGGACTGAGCACACCTCCCTGTGGGGTTCCTAATTCAAAGTCTTTAGTTATACTTCTATGCCCCTGGAACAACACAGAAGACTTTCTGTTGGACAGGTAGCCTTTAATCCAGCGGAGAAACCATCCTCCAACATCCATTCTGGCAAGTTCACTAATGATTACATGTCTGTTGGCAACATCAAAAGCAGATTTAAGGTCAAGAAAGGTAGTGTATGAGCTGTCAGTGTGCAGAGTGAGGAAGGTGGCTATGCAATGGTGCACACTCCTTCCATGCATGAAACCATGCAACCGGGGGGACAAAAAATGTTTGATTCTGTACATGAGACGATTAAGAATCATTCTCTCAAATGTTTTACGTAAGCAGCTAGTAAGAGATATTGGGCGAAATGAATTTTGTTGATTGGGCTTAGGAATGGGAATGATGAGGCTGTTGGTCCAAGATTTAGGGAGCTCCCCAGTTACATAGCTCATGTTGTATAATTCGAGTAAAGGATTGCCTGGTACTCGACACAGCAATCTTAGTATATTGTAGGTAATACCATCCTCACCAAGCGACGTGGAGTTGCCTTTAGTTAGTGCTGCATCAAGTTCAAAGTCAGTGAAAGGAATGTTACAGTCATCTTCCTTGCTGAGCATAAAACAAACAAGTCTCTCCCTAGCATCATATTTGTCATTTAATTTCGCCTGTGTGGTACTGGGAAGATTTTCATAGCTTGATGTAACAGCCCAAGCACTGACTAGCTCATTCGCCCTATGTAAGGGATGAGGGTGCGCAATCTGACCGGTTCTGTTACCCTTAATTCTATTTATGTCCCTCCATGCTCGGCTAAGTGGGGTGTGAGCATTGAGACCATTGACAAATTTTTCCCAGTCAGTTTGCCGCAGCTCTGTCATACGCTCTCTGGCAGCAGCAAGGGCAGTTTGAAAGAGTCTCAGCATTCCAGGGGTACGATGTCTTCTATAGGCTAGGCCTAGTCTGCGAGCAGTACGTTTCAGTGTTCGAAGTTTAAGATCATTGTAATAAGTATGGTTATTATAGGAGGTATGATTGTTATGGAAGTTGGTTGGGTTAAGAGTTCCAGGAGGTTTTTGAGGCGACTCTAAGTAGTTCTGAATACTGCTCACAAGGTCATTGTTAAAGGTCTCAACAGAGGAACACACATAGGAATTATACCAGTCAGTCACATGTGCAACAAAGTCCTCATATTGATCAGGGGGAACATTAAAACATTTCCGTTTGAATATTCCACCAGAAAGGATAGCACTACACTACACAACACTACACTACACAACACTGCACTACACAACACTACACTACACAACACTACACTACACAACACTGCACTACACAACACTACACTACACAACACTGCACTACACAACACTGCACTACACAACACTACACTACACAACACTACACTACACAACACTACACTACACTATACTACACTACACAACACTGCACTACACAACACTACACTACACAACACTACACTACACAACACTACACTACACAACACTGCACTACACAACACTACACTACACAACACTGCACTACACAACACTACACTACACAACACTACACTACACAACACTACACTACACTATACTACACTACACAACACTGCACTACACAACACTACACTACACAACACTACACTACACAACACTGCACTACACTACACAACACTGCACTACACTACACAACACTGCACTACACAACACTACACTACACTACACTACACTACACT
Source organism: Cherax destructor (assembly GCA_009830355.1). Taxonomy (NCBI): domain Eukaryota; kingdom Metazoa; phylum Arthropoda; class Malacostraca; order Decapoda; family Parastacidae; genus Cherax; species Cherax destructor. The sequence goes on along the minus strand of WNWK01012429.1, from coordinate 52,800 downwards.
ACACAACACTGCACTACACTACACTACACAACACTACACTACACTACACTACACAACACTGCACTACACTACACAACACTACACTACACTACACAACACAACACTACACTACACTACACAACACTACACTACACAACACTACACTACACTGCACTACACTGCACTACACTACACTGCACAACACTGCACTACACTACACAACACTACACTATACTACACTCCACCACACTCCACCACACCACCACCACACTACCACCACACTACCATCACACTACCACCACACTACCACCACACTACCACCACACTACCACCACACTACCACCACACTACCATCACACTACCACCACACTACCACCACACTACCACCACACTACCACCACACTACCACCACACTACCATCACACTACCACCACACTACCACCACACTCCACCACACTACCACCACACTACCACCACACTACCACCACCACACTACCACCACACTACCACCACACTACCAACACACTACCACCACACTACCACACACTCCACCACACTACCACCACACCACCACCACACTACCACCACCACACTACCACCACACTTCCACCACACTACCACCACACTACCACCACACTACCACCACACTACCACCACACCACCACCACACTACCATCACACTACCATCACACTACCACCACACTACCACCACACTACCACCACACTACCACCACATACCACCACACTCCATCACACTACCACCACACTACCACCACACTTCCACCACACTACCACCACACTACCACCACACTACCACCACACTACCACCACACTACACCACACTACCACCACACTCCCCACCACACTACCACCACTACCACCACACTACCACCACACCACCACCCACCACCACCACACTACCACCACACTACCACCACACTACCACCACACTACCACCACACTACCATCACACTACCACCACACTACCACCACACTACCACCACACTACCACCACACTACCATCACACTACCATCACACTACCACCACACTACCACCACACTACCACCACACTACCACCACACTACCACCACACTACCATCACACTACCACCACACTACCACCACACTACCACCACACTACCACCACACTACCACCACACCACCACCACACTACCATCACACTACCACCACACTACCACCACACTACCACCACACTACCACCACCACACTACCATCACACTACCACCACACTACCACCACACTACCACCACCACACTACCACCACCACACTACCATCACACTACCACCACACTACCACCACACTACCACGTGTTGCATAGCATCCTATAACTTGACAGCGTGTGGATAACGACGCTCTAAGAGACTACTATACCTCCTGGGCTGCCAGACGTAAGACGCCTGCTTACAGTACGTTACAGTGGAGAAATGCAAGACAAGTGAAGTGAGTCACCTTAGTGAGGAGACTCACGTCAGTGAGGAGACTCACCTCGACGTTGGTCGTTCCTCAAGACCCGCACCTTGGGCAGACCAGCCAGCAACAGACCGTCCGACGCTGTGGGCGAGACCAAATAAAAATTAAAAATTTAGTATATGAGAAGTGATATAAGGGAGTGGGGAGTATATGAAGAGTAAAAGAGAGGTGAAGAGAGTGGAAGAGGAGTGTAAAAAGAGAGTGGTGAGATTCTGTTAACAAATTTTGCTGAGAATAAGAAAAAGTTTTGGAGCGAGATTAATAAGTTGAGAAAGCCTAGGGAATGAATGGATTTAAAAATTAAAAACAGAAAAGAGGAGTTATTAGATGGGAGTTGGAGGTATTGGGAAGATGGAGAATATTTTGAGGAACTGTTAAATGTTGATGAAAGGAAAGCAGTGACTTCATGCATTGGCAGGAGTTATAACATCTTTAGGAGTGAGGAAGAGCTGGATGAGTGTGGGGAGGTGCGTGAGGCTGTGGGATTGATCTGATCAGGAGTGAGCAACGGGGAAAGGGACCCCGGGACTGCCAGAGCGCTTGCATAGTTCCTTTGTATAAAGGGAAAGGGGGGTAGAAGAAAATGTACGGAAGCAGGATCATGGATACACAAGGAGGCTTTAGGAAGGGTAGGGGGTGTGTATACCAAGTGTATACAGTGAAACATATAGGTGAACAATATTTAGATAAGGGTAAGGTTTTTGTATTTAGAAAAGGCATATAATTAGGGTGGACAGGGGAGCAATGTGGCAGATTTTGCAAATAAATGGAATAGATAGTAGGCTACTTAAAAGTTAAGTCCCATAGCTCGGTTAGTAGTGCACTCAGCTCACACACTGAGGTCCGTGGTTCGATCTCCAGTATGGGTGGAAACATTGGGGGCGTGTTTCCTTAAGACACCTGTTGTCCCTCTTCACCTAGCAGTAAATGGTACCTGGGTGTTAGTCGACTGGTGTGGGTCGCACAGTGCCGGATTTAGGTTGTGGGGCCTAGGGCCTAGTTTGGTTGGGGCCTCTGCATTAAAAGGTCTAACTCTAATCGTTAGAAGATTTTAAGTTTCTCCTTGGAAAACTTTCACCACTCTCAATATACCATCCTCTTAAGCTGAAGAAATGAAACAATAAATTGTATTTATAGTGTATTTCAGCAACCTTTCAGTTCATTTGCAAGTGTAACTCAAAAGTGATGTACAGACTTATGAGGAGTTATCTCCAGTCAGATAAAATATTATAAGCCGGTACATTCCGTGCTTTTCTGATGGAAAAGTCTCTGATGACTCCATCAAAATCCAACGAGTGCAGGATGTCAGATTCTATGCTCATGACCGTCGGTTCACAAGCCGCCCTTGCTTCATGCTCGTTCATAGCCGGATCTCACTACCACACTGTTGTTCACATACTGATCACGAGCAAGCAGTCATTCATACCGCAGTGCCCTGCACAACCAGGATGATGATGTGCTGTGAGTCATCCTCACGTCATGCAGCTGACGACGTGCTCGCACCGATGATGTAACACCAGTAATCAGATGACTCAACATGACAATCCCACCAAAATTCAAACTCTTGCCATTTTTTTTTGCAATCTATTAAATTCTCATCATTGGTGGGGACCGGGCCCCCTCCCTAAATCCGGCCCTAGGTCGCAACCTGGGACACAACCTAATTGCCCAAAATGCTCTGCATAGCAAAGGGCTTTCTATAGAGTATGTCAATGATGTCAACTAGGATTGTGTTAGTTGAATCATGTAATTTAGAAATAAAGTTCATAAAAAAAGTTTTTATGAGGTGAGTGAGGCACAGGTTAGAGTGTGTAGGAGAGAGGAAGATTATTTTCCAGTAAAAGTAGACCTTAGACAGAGATGCATGATGTCACCATGATTGTTTAACATATTTTTAGATGGGGATGTAAAAGTGAATGCTGGGGTGTTGGCGAGAGGTGTAGGATTAAAATATATAGAATCTAATACAAAATGGGAGTTGTCACAGTTGCTTTTTGCCGATGACACTGTGCTTTTGGGAGATTCTGAAGTTATGAAGGTTGGTGGACGAATTTTGGAGAGTATGTAAAAGGAAATTAAAAATGAGCATAGGAAAGAGCAAGATGATGAGGGAAACAAAAAAAATAGGTAATGGAAGACTGGATATTAGATTGGAAGGAGGGAGTATGACGTGAATATGTTCAGATATTTGGAGGTGGATTTGTCGGCGGACGCGTCTGTGAAAGACGAAGTGAACCACTGAACTGACGAGGGGAAAAAAGTTGGGTGGAGTATTGAGGCCTCTGTGGAGACCAAGAACGTTGTCCATGGAGGCAAAAAAGGGGAATGTTGGAGAGTATAGTGGTACCAACACTCTTATATGGGTGTGAAGCATGGGTGGTGAATGTTGCAACGAGGAGAAGGCTGGAGGCAGTGGAGATGTCATGTCTGAGGGCAATGTGTGGTGTGAATATTATGCAGAGAATTCATAGCTTGAAGATTAGAAGGTGTGGGGTACCAAAAGTCGTTATCCAGAGTGCTGAGGAGGGGTTGTTGAGGTGGTTTGGACATTTAAAAAAGACGGAGCAAAATAGGATGATTTGGAGGGTGTGTAAATCTGTAGTTGAGGGAAGGCAGGGTAGGGGTCGCCCAAGTAATGGTTGAGGTGGTAAAGGAGGTTTTGTATTCGAGGGACTTGGACGTCCAACAGGTGTGTGTGAGCGTGTTAGGAGTGAGTGGAGGCAATTTGTTTTTTATGACTTGTATGACTTGACGTGCTGTTGGAGTGTGAGCAAGGTAACATTTATGAAGAGATTCAGGGAAACCGGTTAGCCGGACTTGAGTCCTGGAGGTGAAAGTACAGTGCCTGCATCCTTGAGGAAGGGTGGGGATATTGCAGTTTGGAGGGGCACCTGAACTGCAGTATCTGCACTCCTATGTCAAGAAAGTGATGGAGTGAGTGACGATGAAAACATTTCTTTTTTTGGATCGCCTTACCTGGGTGGGAGACGGCCAGTGTGTTAAAAAATACATAATATACACATATATATAATTTTATTGCCAAGCACAGAGTATGCACAGCACTTGAGGTAATACCAGATACTAATGCACAACAGACCAGAGATCAGTTAATGTACAGCACTACAGACCAAAACTAGTGTACAAGAGACCAGTTTCACCTCTATTTTAGTATGTTTAATATATAATATATATATATATATATATATATATATATATATATATATATATATATATATATATCACATCATCAGAGGGTGTCCAGCAAGGGATCCTCTCGCACCATTTCTCTTCTGTATAGCAGTTAGGAAAATCACAGTCAGACTGACCAGTGAGCTAAACATCTGGTTCCTGGATGATGGCACACTAGCAGGTACAAAGGAGTCCCTTCTAGATGATCTAATTACACAGGTGATGACACGGGGACAGGAAATGGATCTCATCCTGAATCCATCCAAATGTGATATCATCTCAGTCAATCAACGAGTGATAGATGCAGTGATATCAAAACTACCAGGAGCAACAGTCATTTCCCTACAAATAGTGTCTTGCTTGGAGCACCTCTGGGAAGCGATGCCATTGACACAATTCTCAGGAAGAAACTGGAAGAATTGAGGAGAATGGAACAACGAATAGAATCTTGACACCCATGATGCCTTGTACCTTCTCACAAAAGCTTGAGTCTGCCAGGTTGGCATATTTCCTAAGATGTGCTCCTTCATATGATAACTCTATACTGCACGAATATGACAGTATCCTGAGGCAGATCTTTACTAAAGTACTTAACCTTACTCTAGAAGATGGGCAGTGGGACCAAGCTACACTCCCAGTCAGACTAGGAGGCATTGGTGTCGCAAGTCATCACAGATTGCTCTACCTGCTTTCCTGTCTTCATGCATTGCATCCAGAGGGCTTGTAGCAGCGATTCTCCCTGAACATCTTAGGGACACGATTGGAATCCAGGACCAAAAGTTCGTCGATGGAGCCAGGATTTGGGATAATCTAACAGGCTCTGAAACCAAGCCTGCTCCCCCAACAACTACAAACAGTCGCACTGGGATGGCCCAATAGTAGAGAATATAGCCTCAGCAATGCTTCAGAGTTTGTCAGGGAAGGATAGAGCCCGCCTCCTGGCAGTGAGAGCTCCTCATGCAGGGGACTTTCTGTTGGCTGTTCCCAACTCCAGCCTTGGCACACGCCTCGACCCACAGACCATCCGCATTGGTGTTGCCCTTCGACTTGCCGCCCTATTCTCGCCGAACACAGGTATATTTGTGGCAGTGAAGCAGCAGACCGATTCGGGTACCATGGTCTTGTGTCGTAAATCTGAGGGAAGATTGCAAGACATGAGGAGGTTAATAACATTATCAAGAGGAGCCTCACAACAGCCGGATGCCCAGCAGTAAGGGAGCCACCCAACTATGCAGATCTGATGGCAGCCAAAGCCTCCAGATGGTATCACCCTTGAAGCCTGGACAGACGGCAAGCAGGTGGTGTGGGACTACACATGTGCATCTACCTTGGCTGATACCTATCTCCAATACACCAGGGAGGAAGGAGGGGCAGCCACCTTCAGGGAGTCCCAAAAGTCTAGAAAATATGGAGAACTTGCCCATCATTATATGTTTGTTCCCATGTGCTCGGAGACCCTTGGTTCATGGGGAAAGAGTGCATCTAAGTTTCTCAAGGAGCTGGGCAAAAGACTCAACAGGGTAACTAGGGATCCCAGGGCAGCTAGCTTGTTCCAGGGACTCAGCGCTGCTGTTCAGAGGGGTAATGCATGCTGTATTTTGGGACGCCCCCAGCTCTGAGGAGCTGGATGAGATTTTCGCATTATAATCAGTGACAGGCATTTAACAGTGTGTACTGGACATGTATCTCTCACACCTCGTGTACTGTATATGCCATCTTTATATCAACAATGTATCTCTTAAATCTTTTGTACCATATTATGTAATATATAATAATAAATGAAAGAGAGAGAGAGAGATGTTCGTAGAACATAATGATATCAACGAAATAAAGTCAGTTGAACAAATTAAATTGCTGGCCCACAGATGACTCCAACTTCCTCCTGTTCCCTGTCTGTATGTCTCATAACAATAAAAATGCTTTTAAATGAGCAGATGTAGGTAACAGCTCTTAGCTAGAAAATAAAGTTAGGAATCCTTAACCTAACCTTGTAAAACCCTGTGTAAAGAGAGAGAGAGAGAGAGAGAGAGAGAGAGAGAGAGAGAGAGAGAGAGAGAGAGAGAGAGAGAGAGAGAGAGAGAGAGAAACACTCACAGTTATCACTAGCGTCGTCCACCAAGGTGATATCCTCCAGCAAGTCCTCGGGGGTCCGGTTCAGCACACTGGTGAGGGAGACAGGGAAACAGGGAGGGAGACAGGGAAACAGGGAGGGAGACAGGGAAACAGGGAGGGAGGGAGACAGGGAAACAGGGAGGGAGACAGGGAAACAGGGAGGGAGGGAGACAGGGAAACAGGGAGGGAGACAGGGAAACAGGGAGGGAGACAGGAAACAGGGGGAGAGACAGGGAAACAGGGAGGGAGGGAGACAGGGAAACAGGGAGGGAGGGAGACAGGGAAACAGGGAGGGAGAAAGACAGGGAAACAGGGAGGGAGACAGGGAAACAGGGAGGGAGGGAGACAGGGAAACAGGGAGGGAGGGAGACAGGGAAACAGAGAGGGAGACAGGGAAACAGGAAGGGAGACAGGGAAACATGGAGGAAGCGAGACAAGGAAACAGGAGGAGGGAGACAGGAAACAGGGAGGGAGAAAGACAGGGAAACAGGGAGGGAGACAGGGGAAAAAGGGAGGGAGACAGGGAAACAGGGAGGGAGGAGACAGGGAAACAGGGAGGGAGGGAGACAGGGAAACAGGGAGGGAGAAAGACAGGGAAACAGGGAGGGAGGGAGACAGGGAAACAGGAAGGGAGACAGGGAAACAGGGAGAGAGACAGGGAAACAGGGAGGGAGAAAGACAGGGAAACAGGAAGGGAGACAGGGAAACAGGGAGAGACAGGAAACAGGGAGGGAGACAGAGAAACAGGGAGGGAGACAGGGAAACAGGGAGGGAGACAGGGAAACAGGGAGGGAGACAGGGAAACAGGGAGGGAGAAAGACAGGGAAACAGGGAGGGAGGAGACAGGAGAACAGGAAGGAGACAGGGAAACAGAGGGAAGACAGGAGAGGGAGAAGAGACAGGGAAACAGGAAGGGAGACAGGGAAACAGGGAGAGAGACAGGGAAACAGGGAGGGAGACAAGAGAAAACAGGGAGGTAGACAGTGGAAACAGGGAGGGAGACAGGGAAACAGGGGAGGGAGAAAGACAGGGAAACAGGGAGGGAGACAGGGAAACATGGAGGGAGAAAGACAGGGAAACAGGAAGGGAGACAGTGAAACAGGGAGGGAGACAGAGAAACAGGGAGGGAGACAGGGAAACAGGGAGGGAGACAGGGAAACAGGGAGGGAGACAGAGAAACAGGGAGGGAGACAGGGAAACAGGGAGGGAGACAGAGAAACAGGGAGGGAAACAGGGGAAACAGAGAGGGAGAAAGACAGGGAAACAGGAGGGAGAAAGACAGGGAAACAGGAAGGAGACAGGGAAACAGGGAGGAGACAGAGAAACAGGGAGGGAGAAAGACAGGAAACAGGAAGGGAGACAGGAAACAGGTAGGAGACAGAGAAACAGGGAGGAGACAGGGAAACAGGGAGGAGACAGGGAAACAGGAAGGAGACAGGGAAACAGGTAGGAGACAGAGAAACAGGGAGGAGACAGGGAAACAGGGAGAAAGACAGGGAAACAGGAAGGGAGACAGGGAAACAGGTAGGGAGACAGAGAAACAGGGAGGGAGACAGGGAAACAGGTAGGGAGACAGGGAAACAGGTAGGGAGAAAGACAGGGAAACAGGGAGGGAGAAAGACAGGGAAACAGGAAGGGAGACAGGGAAACAGGGAGGGAGAAAGACAGGGAAACAGGGAGGGAGACAGGAAACAGGAGGGAGAAAGACAGGGAAACAGGAAGGGAGACAATGAAACAGGGAGGGAGACAGGGAAACAGGGAGGGAGACAGGGAAACAGGGAGGGAGACAGGGAAACAGGGAGGGAGGGAGACAGGGAAACAGGGAGGGAGGGAGACAGGGAAACAAGGAAGGAGACAATGAGAATAGTGAGGGAGGTAGTGAAGGAGACAGTGAGATGGTAGGAGAGAGACACGGGAAAGGCAGGGAGGGAGGTAGGGAGGGAATGAGGCACAGGAGAAAGGAGGTAGGGAGGCAGTGAGATAGATGAAGAAGGAGGCAGGAAAAAAATTCTATTAATATTGATTCTCACTTGGACAATATTCTACAAAATCTTATTGTCACTGTTAAATTGATGAAGCATTTCTCAGCTTATAAACAACAACAACAACAACATACTAACACTTACACCTGAACATTAAGTGTGGAAATCCTCTGTTTTATCAAGGTTGGTAAATTACCCAAGGAGCACACTACCCGTAAGAGCGTCAGTCAGTGCAGTCTACATGTTAACCTACCTCTTGCTGCTCCTCTACCCAACATCAACCACCATTTACTCAACGCTCGTCAAGCTCTTGTGAAGTAATTACTATTTAATGAACGTCAGTCTCTCATTCTAACCTGTTAAATATAGCACGATGGTTTGTGGGCTAGATTTATGGGCTGATTTTTTTTTTTTCAACTTGAAGACGACTACGGTTGATCGTGTGACTTGTGACTCCTGGGAGAGTTTTAATGTTGTTTTCCAGAGTTGAGGTTTGTATGGCAATGTTTTGTTTACTTACCTGAAGATGACTTGATCACTGGTACACTGGTACACTGGTACACTGGTACACTGGTACACTGGTACACTAGTACAGTGGTACACTGGTACAAAGAGGAACTTACCTGGCCCACAAGGAACTTACTTAGCCAATTAATTTATGAAGATATGATAGGTCACCTGACGAAGGAATAATTCATCTAAAGGAGTAAAGTTGACTCTCCTGACAAGGAAATAACTTACGTGTACCTGAGGAAGGAGGAACTCAGGTGGACAAGAGAGCAGTGTACCTGAGGGAGGCAACACTCACCTAACGACAGTGCGGAGGAGGGCAGACCTGGCCTCATTATGGAAGGTGATCACCACGGAGACAGTAGGGAGGTCTTCGTCATCATAGTCCACCTGGTCACACCTGCACCATAACAACAACAACATTCTCCTGGTGTTCTCTAATGACAACATTTTAACAGTATAAATATATTTTAAGGTTTGTGGTTTCCCACATTAACCGAGATATTCTGAACTAGCTGCACTTGTTGTTATAGTTCTGTCCTTTCTTATACTAGCACAGTTATCTTCCGTTTCTGTTTTGTGCTATTCCAAACCTTGTATCTCCTTTTTCATCCTAATTGATCTATATAACCTATAGTTGAACTAAATAATCATTAAAATATGTAGTCTTTGGCTACAAATTCTGTTACAATGGTCTTCAGAACACACAGACATAAAGGTCACTTAAAATGCGCATTACACAGATTTAACCTAAGATAAGCCAATAAAGTCAAAGGCTGTGACGTACGAGGCTGTCTTATGAAACACACTCTATACGAGGCTGTCTTATGAAACACACTCTATACGAGGCTGTCTAATGAAACACACTCTATACGAGGCTGTCTTATGAAACACTCTATACGAGGCTGTCTTATGAAACACACTCTATACGAGGCTGTCTTTTGAAACACACACTATAAGAGGCTGTCTTATGAAACACACTCTATAAGAGGCTGTCTTATGAAACACACTCTATACGAGGCTGTCTTATGAAACACACTCTATACGAGGCTGTCTTATGAAACACACTCTATACGAGGCTGTCTTATGAAACACACTCTATACGAGGCTGTCTTATGAAACACTATACGAGGCTGTCTTATGAAACACACTATACGAGGCTGTCTTATGAAACACACTCTATACGAGGCTGTCTTATGAAACACTCTATACGAGGCTGTCTTATGAAACACACTATACGAGGCTGTCTTATGAAACACACTCTATACAGGCTGTCTTATGAAACACACTCTATACGAGGCTGTCTTATGAAACACATCTATACGAGGCTGTCTTATGAAACACACTCTATAAGGGCTGTCTTATGAAACACACTCTATACGAGGCTGTCTTATGAAACACACTCTATACGAGGCTGTCTTATGAAACACACTCATACGAGGCTGTCTTATGAAACACACTACAAGAGGCTAGCCTATGAAACACATCTATACGAGGCTGTCTTATGAAACACTCATATACGAGGCTGTCTTATGAAACACACTATAGAGGCTGTCTTATGAAACAACTCTATACGAGGCTGTCTTATGAAACACACTCTATACGAGGCTGCTTATGAAACACTTATACGAGGCTGTCTTATGAAACACATATACGAGGCTGTCTTATGAAACACACTCTATACGAGGCTGTCTTATGAACACACTATACGAGGCTGTCTATGAAACACACTCTATAGGTGTCTTATGACCTATACGATTCTTATGAAACACTTATACGAGGCTGTCTTTCCACATATAGAGGTGTCTTAGAACACACTATAGCTGCTAAAACACATTATACGAGGCTGTCTTATGAAACACTCTATACGAGGCTGTCTTATGAAACACACTCATACTAGGCTGTCTTATGAAACCTATACGAGGCTGTCTTATGAAACACTTATAGAGGCTGTCTTATGAAACACTATACGAGGCTGTCTTATAAACACACTCTATCGAGGCTGTCTTATGAAACACACTCTATACGAGGCTGTCTTAGAAACACACTATACAGAGGCTGTCTTATGAAACACACTCTATACGAGGCTGTCTTATGAAACACACTCTATACGAGGCTGTCTTATGAAACACACTCTATACGAGGCTGTCTTATGAAACACACTCTATACAGGCTGTCTTATGAAACACCTATACGAGGCTGTCTTATGAAACACACTTACGAGGCTGTCTTATGAAACACACTCTATACGAGGCTGTCTTATGAAACACTATACGAGGCTGTCTTATGAAACACTATACGAGGCTCTTATGAAACACACTCTATACGAGGCTGTCTTATGAAACACACTCTATACGAGGCTGTCTTATGAAACACACACTATAAGAGGCTGTCTTATGAAACACACTCTATACGAGGCTGTCTTATGAAACACACTCTATACGAGGCTGTCTTATGAAACACACTCTATACGAGGCTGTCTTATGAAACACACTCTATACGAGGCTGTCTTATGAAACACACTCTATACGAGGCTGTCTTATGAAACACACTCTATACGAGGCTGTCTTATGAAACACACTATACGAGGCTGTCTTATGAAACACACTCTATACGAGGCTGTCTTATGAAACACACTCTATACGAGGCTGTCTTATGAAACACTCTATACGAGGCTGTCTTATGAAACACACTCTATACGAGGCTGTCTTATGAAACACACTCTATACGAGGCTGTCTTATGAAACACACTCTATACGAGGCTGTCTTATGAAACACACTCTATACGAGGCTGTCTTATGAAAACACTTATACGAGGCTGTCTTATGAAACACTCATACGAGGCTCTTATGAAACACTCTATACGAGGTAGTCTTATGAAACACTTATACGAGGCTTCTTAGAAACACACTCTATAAGAGGCTGTCTTATGAAACACACTCTATACGAGGCTGTCTTATGAAACACACTCTATAGAGGCTGTCTTATGAAACACACTCTATAAGAGGCTGTCTTATGAACACACTTTACGAGGCTGTCTTATGAAACACACCTATAGAGGCTGCTTATGAAACACATCTATACGAGGCGTCTTATGAACACACTTATAGAGGCTGTCTTATGAAACACTCTATACGAGGCTGTCTTATGAAACACACTATACGAGGTGTCTTATGAAACACACTTATACAGGCTGTCTTATGAAACACACCTATACAGCTGCTATGAAAATCTTGAGCCTTATGAACACTTTAAGTTCTTCCTCTAAGCTTAGAACACTCATACGTGTTTGCCATTCAAACTTATAAATCTTTATTAGTGTCTATAAACCTATAGATTTTAAAAACATTAAAGTGTCTTATGAAAACTTAAGGGTCTTAGAAACACACATAAGGCTTCTTAAAACCATCAAGATTCTAGAAACAATAAAGTGCTAGAAACACTTATAGAGGCTGTCTTATGAAACACACTCTATACGAGGCTGTCTTATGAAACACTATACGAGGTGCTATAACACACCTATACGAGGCTGTCTTATGAAACACACTCTATACGAGGCTGTCTTATGAAACACTCTATAGAGGCTGTTTATGAACACACCTATAGAGGCTGTCTTATGAAACACACTATAGAGGCGTCTTATGAAACACACTTATACGAGGCTGTCTTATGAAACACACTCTATACGAGGCTGTCTTATGAAACACACTATACGAGGCTGTCTTATGAAACACTATACGAGGCTGTCTTATGAAACACTATACGAGGCTGTCTTATGAAACACACTATAGAGTGTCTTATGAAACACACCTATACGAGGCTGTCTTATGAAACACCCTATACGAGGCTGTCTTATGAAACACCCATAAGAGGCTGTCTTATGAAACACACTCTATACGAGGCTGTCTTATGAACACACTCTATACGAGGCTGTCTTATGAAACACATCTATACGAGGCTGTCTTATGAAACACTCTATACGAGGCTGTCTTATGAAACACACTCTATACGAGGCTGTCTATGAAACACACTCTATACGAGGCTGTCTTATGAAAACACTCTATACGAGGCTGTCTTATGAAACACACTATAAGAGGCTGTCTTATGAAACACACTCTATACGAGGCTGTCTTATGAAACACACTCTATACGAGGCTGTCTTATGAAACACACTCTATACGAGGCTGTCTTATGAAACACACTCTATACGAGGCTGTCTTATGAAACACACTCTATACGAGGCTGTCTTATGAAACACACTCTATACGAGGCTGTCTTATGAAACACACTCTATACGAGGCTGTCTTATGAAACACTCTATCGAGGCTGTCTTATGAACACACTCTATACGAGGCTGTCTTATGAAACACACTCTATACGAGGCTGTCTTATGAAACACACTCTATACGAGGCTGTCTTATGAAACACTCTATAAGAGGCTGTCTTATGAAACACACTCTATACGAGGCTGTCTTATGAAACCTCAAGTGTCTTATGAAACACACTCTATACGAGGCTGTCTTATGAAACACACTCTATACGAGGCTGTCTTATGAAACACACTCTATACGAGGCTGTCTTATGAAACACACTCTATACGAGGCTGTCTTATGAAACACACTCTATACGAGGCTGTCTTATGAAACACACTCTATACGAGGCTGTCTTATGAAACACACTCTATAAGAGGCTGTCTTATGAAACACACTCTATACGAGGCTGTCTTATGAAACACACTCTATACGAGGCTGTCTTATGAAACACACTCTATACGAGGCTGTCTTATGAAACACACTCTATACGAGGCTGTCTATGAAACACACTCTATACAGGGCTGTCTTATGAAACACACTCTATACAGAGGCTGTCTTATGAAACACACTCTATACGAGGCTGTCTTATGAAACACATCTATACGAGGCTGTCTTATGAAACACACTCTATAGAGGCTGTCTTATGAAACACCTCTATACGAGGCTGTCTTATGAAACACACTCTATACGAGGCTGTCTTATGAAACACACTCTATACGAGGCTGTCTTATGAAACACACTCTATACGAGGCTGTCTTATGAAACACTCTATACGAGGCTGTCTTATGAAACACACTCTATACGAGGCTGTCTTATGAAACACACTCTATACGAGGCTGTCTTATGAAACACACTCTATACGAGGCTGTCTTATGAAACACACTCTATACGAGGCTGTCTTATGAAACACACTCTATACGAGGCTGTCTTATGAAACACACTCTATACGAGGCTGTCTTATGAAACACTCTATACGAGGCTGTCTTATGAAACACACTCTATACGAGGCTGTCTTATGAAACACTCTATACGAGGCTGTCTTATGAAACACTCTATAGAGGCTGCTTATGAAACCCCTCTATACGAGGCTGTCTTATGAAACACATCTATACGAGGCTGTTTATGAAACACTCTAGGGCTGTCTTATGAAACCCTATACGAGGCTGTCTTATGAAACACACTCTATCAGGTGTCTTATGAAACACATCTATACGAGGCTGTCTTAGAAACACCTATACAGGCTGTCTTATGAAACACTCTATACGAGGCTGTCTTATGAAACACACTCTATGAGGCTGTCTTATGAAACACACTATAGAGGCTGTCTTATGAAACACCTATACGAGGCTGTCTTATGAAACACTCTTACGAGGCTGTCTTATGAAACACCTCATACGAGGCTGTCTTATGAACACACTCTATACAGGCTGTCTTAGAAACACTCTATACAGGGCTGTCTTATGAAACACACTTATAAGAGGCTGCTTATGAAACACACTTATAAGAGGCTGTCTTATGAAACACACTCTATACGGGCTGTCTTATGAAACACTCTATACAGCTGTCTTATGAAACACTCTATACGAGGCTGTCTTATGAAACACACTCTATACGAGGCTGTCTTATGAACACACTCTATCAGAGGCTGTCTATGAAACACACTCTATACAGGCTGTCTTATGAAACACTCTATAGAGGCTGTCTTATGAACACACTCTATACGAGGCTGTCTTATGAAACACATCTATACGAGGCTGTCTTATGAAACACACTCTATACGAGGCTGTCTTATGAAACACACTCTATACGAGGCTGTCTTATGAAACACTCTATACGAGGCTGTCTTATGAAACACTCTATACGAGGCTGTCTTATGAAACACACTCTATACGAGGCTGTCTTATGAAACACACTCTATACGAGGCTGTCTATGAAACACACTTTACAGGTGTCTTATAAACACATCTATACGAGGCTGTCTTATGAAACACCTATACGAGGCTGTCTTATGAAACACACTCTATAGAGGGTCTTATGAAACACACTCTATACGAGGCTTCTTATAAACACTCTATAGAGGCTGTCTTATGAAACACACTATCAGGCTGTCTTATGAAACACCTATACGAGGCTGTCTTATGAAACACACTCTATACGAGGCTGTCTTATGAAACACACTATACGAGGCTGTCTTATGAAACACTCTATACGAGGCTGTCTTATGAAACACACTCTATACGAGGCTGTCTTATGAAACACACTCTATACGAGGCTGTCTTATGAAACACACTCTATACGAGGCTGTCTTATGAAACACTCTATACGAGGCTGTCTTATGAAACACACTCTATAAGAGGCTGTCTTATGAAACACTCTCTATACGAGGCTGTCTTATGAAACACACTCTATACGAGGCTGTCTTATGAAACACTCTATACGAGGCTGTCTTATGAAACACACTCTATACGAGGCTGTCTTATGAAACACTCTATACGAGGCTGTCTTATGAAACACACTCTATAAGAGGCTGTCTTATGAAACACACTCTAATATAAGGGACATTCAGCAGAGATGATCCCGGAATAAACATGAGTTGACGACTTGAGAAATGGTGATAACGAGGTTGTAAACTACTCCAGGAGTGAACATGATTCAACCCATGACATGACGGAGCTGAATTACCACCCTCCCGTCATGGTATAAGTCACCGCCCTCCCGTCATGGTATAAGTCACCGCCAAATCCAAACGACTAAGATTCCAAGACCAAAAGGTATGCGCATCAGCCCTTAAGCGTAGCAACACACGAGTGAGAGAAGGAAACACACGAGTGAGAGAAGGCAACACACCGTCAACGTTACATTCTGTGTTTACTCAAATAGCCAAAGAAATTTTCAGCAAAAACTATTTAAGACCATTAAAAATCTTAAGTGTACGACACATTTGTGTCCTTTCATGCATATTGTTCATATCATTACACCTTCTACCTTTATGTGTAGGGCAACACAATTTAATGTTGTGGAAGGGGCGTAAAAAAAAGTGTTCGTGTATCTTGAGAGAGAGTGAGTGACGTGCGTAATGAGTTGCAGGAGGAGGCACAAGTCCAACAACTGCTCCACAATATAGCTAATTTTGAAAAAGAAAATATATAAACATAGGGAACACCCTGAGCACGGCTCTGCTCCTGCAACCATGAACACACGACTGATATTGTTTCACTCTAAAATAAAAGCTTGTTACTCTGTGCCTGTGTCATGTCTTCATGACCGTCATTATTAGGCTGCTGTGTTCACTGCTGATATTGCTGTGTTCACTCCTGCAGCTGCTGTGTTCACTGTTACTGTTGCTGCTGATATTGTAGTGTTATGGGTAGTGGTGGTGTTAGTGTTGTGGTTAGTAAAAGTGTAAAATAAACCCACTGAAAAGCAAGGGCGCCGTGGGCACAATAAGAAAACATTGTATCAACATTCGTGGTCTCAGACTATTCAACATCTTACCAAACAAAAGATATCAGAAACACTGCTGAGATGAAGAAAGTCTTCAAGCGGAAACTGGATAAGTATCTTGCTCAAGTGCCAGATCAACCAGGCTGTGATGGATATGAGAGGGCCAGCGTGCCTCCAGCAGCAATAGCCTAGTTGACCAGGCAAGTACCACACAAGCCTGGCTTAAGACAGGGCTCCAGGAGTAGAACTCTTGAAACCCAATAAAGGTATGACCACGCCCGCAACCCTCCCCCCCTCCCAGAAACACAAGAACCAACTAGCCCACAGAATGACCCAGAAAGTGACCAACCTGCCCAGAGAACGGCCAGGACCGACCTGGGATGACGGGTGTCAGGCAGCGACCTGTCGTTGGGCAGTGAGTTGGAGACACGCACATTGAAGGCGTGTCTGGCGTAGGGGTCGTGCTCCTTGTCTCTGACGTAGCCTCCGGCCAGGTAGCCTACAGCCTCAGACACGCTGATGGGGCTACCACCGCTACCAACACCACCGACCACCTGATGAACACAAACAAACATTAGCTGGGCACATGCTAAATAAATTTCTACCTGGACATGATAAATTGAGTAAGGGTCTTTTAAAGTCATGATCATCAAAGGTCAGGGTCCTTAAAGGTCAGAAGTCCTTAAAGGTCAGGGGTCCTTAAAGATCAGGAGGTTCCTTAAAAGTCAGGGGTTCCTTGAAGGTCAAGGGGGATGAGAGGTCCTCAAAGGTCAGGATCATTAAAGATTTTGGTAAACAAGACCTTTCAATTGGAGATGCCTTGATGCCAATAAAGTGCTCTTGATCGAAGGAACTGGAGCTACCCTCCTCTTCCTCTGATCAATTCTGACAACCTCCTATTTTCTAGGTTTGTATGACTCCTACTCAACGAATGTAATAATGATTACCTGTTAAAAGACCTGGGTGTAATAATGTAAGCTGACCTTACATTTCAAAGAACACAATAAGGCAAGTGTCACAGTGCTTAGGAAAGTGACAGGGTGGATAATGAGAACCTTCAAAACACGGGAAATAGTGCCACTGGTGATACTACTGACATCGCTTGTGCTCTCTCACAGAGTATTGTTCATTGGTGACGGCTCTGTTCTGGGCAAGAGAGATATCAGAGCTGCAACAGATACAGATATCATTTACGGGAACACCTCAAAGTGTTTAATATGTACTCACTGGAGCAGAGGACATATAAATGATACCTGGAAACTAATTGAGGGTTTTGTCCCAAATCTACCATAACAACATACTGGAGTGAGAGATATGGGAGGAAGTGTAAAATAAATCCATTGAAAAGTAGGGACGCCGTGGGCACAATAAGAAAACATTGTATCAATATCCGTGGCCCCAGACTATTCAACGTCTTACCAGAAGATATCAGAAACACTGCTGGAACAAGTATAGAAGTCTTCAAGAGGAAACTGAACAAGTATCTACCCAAAGTGCTAGATCAACCAGGTTGTGATGGTTATGTGGGTCAGCAGCAACAGCCTGGTTGAGAAGGCAAGCATTAGACAGACCTAGCCCAGGATCAGGCTCCGGGAGAAGGCAAACTCTCGAAACCCATGAAAGGTATATCTGTTAAAATGTGGAAGGAACACTGGGTACATGTACTGAGCTGGTCTGCGCTGTTTACTGAGGACAGAAATGTTGAGTTTAGCCAGGATCGTCCTTCCCTCCGTCGTGTCTCCCTCAAATGAGAGGCCAGAGACAGAGAGAGTTCATGAGGGGAGAACGACGGCGCCCCAGGCATGCGCAGTCATGTCAGCACACCACACGAGTGAACCCTCAAGTGACTCATAGACGAGCTAGTCAACCTTCCTTACACTAACCCACAAGGACACACTCACATCTGGTAATGACAAGGTCTAGTGAACTGTGTCAGCAGCACAGTACCAGGGTATGTGATAAAGTCTTGTAGGTCACACACAGTGTCACTGACGTGTATAGTATGCAAAGTCATGGAGAAGATTATCAGGAGAGTGGTGGAGCACCTGGAACGGAAGAAGCTTATAAACGACAATCAGCATGGATTCATGGAAGGCAAATCCTGTGTCACAGACCCACTGGAGGTTTATGTCAAGGTAAAGGAAGTAAGACACGAGAGAGAGGGGTGGGTAGATTGCATTTTCTTGGACTACAAGAAGGCCTTCGACACAGTTCCTCACAAGAGATTAGTGCAAAAGCTAGAGGATCAGGCACGTATAACAGGAAGGGGATTGCATTGGATCAGAGAATACCTAACAAGGCGAGTCATGGTATGTGACAGGTATCACAGTGGGCGCCTGTGACGAGCGGGGCTCCACAGGGGTCAGTCCTAGGACCAGTGCTATTTTTGGTATATGTGAATGACATGAGGGAAGGGATAGACTCAGAAGTGTCCCTGTTTGCAGATGATGTGAAGTTAATGAGGAATATTAAATCAGATGAGGACCAGGCAGGACTACAAAGAGACCTGGCTATTCCTGGACGCGTGGTCCAACAACTGGCTCCTTGAATTTAACACCGCCAAATGCAAAGTCATGAAAATCGGGGAAGGGCAAAGAAGACCGCAGACAGAGTACAGGCTAGGTGGCCAAAGACTGCAAACCTCACTCAAGGAAAAGGATCTTGGGGTGAGTATAATACCAAGTACATCTGAAGCGGACATCAACCACATAACTGCTGCAGCATATGGGCGCCTGGCAAACCTGATAATAGCGTTCCGATACCTCAGTAAGGAATCGTTCAAGGCTCTGCACACCGTTTAGTCATAGAGTTGTCAGGAAGTGGAACAATCTGGAGAGTGATGTAGTAGAGGCAGGATCCATACATAGCTTTAAGAAGAGGTATGATAAAGCTCATGGAGTAGGGAGAGAGTGGACCTAGTAGTGACCAGTGAAGAGGCGGGGCCAGGAGCTAAGAATCGACCTCTGCAACCACAAATAGGTGAGTACACACACACACACACTCATCCTCCCTCCACACACACACACATAAAAGCCCCTCCTTCCTACCTAACACCCACACACCCTCCCCACCCTCCCACGAACTTTAACAAAAACCCACCCACCCTCCCACGAACTTTAACACCCACCCTCCCACCCTCCCATGAACTTTAACAAACCCAAGAACCTTCACAAGAACTTTAACAATCCCACGAACTTTAACAACCCACGAACTTTAACACCCACCCTCCCACCCTCCCACGAACTTTAACACCCACCCTCCCACGAACTTTAACACCCACCCACACACCCTCCCACGAACTTTAACACCCACCCTCAAACCCTCCCACGAACTTTAACACCCACCCTCCCACCCTCCCACGAACTTTAACAAAACCCTCCCACCCTCCAACGAACTTTAACAAACACCCACCCACCCTCCCACGAACTTTAACACCCACCCTCCCACGAACTTTAACACCCACCCTCCCACCCTCCCACGAACTTTAACACCCACACACCCACCCTCCCACGAACTTTAACAAAATCCCACGAACTTTAACACCCACACACCTCCCCACCCTCCCACGAACTTTAACACCCACCCTCCCACGAACTTTAACACCCACCCTCCCACGAACTTTAACAACCAACCAACCAGCCTCCCACGAACTTTAACATCCCACGAACTTTAACAAATCCCACGAACTTTAACACCCAAACGAACTTTAACACCCACCCTCCCACGAACTTTAACAAGCCCACGAACTTTAACACCACCTCCCACCCTCCCACGAACTTTAACAAAAACACCAACCCAACCTCCCACGAACTTTAACACCCACACACCCACCCTCCCACGAACTTTAACAAACACCCACCTCCCACCCTAATAAGACGGTCTATTGGAAAACTTCTTTCATTGGCTGACTCCAACAAATATTGAATTCCTGTTGTTTGTGTTCAAATATTAAACTTTATTCTGTCTCCTGAGTTACTATTACACTCAGGTGAGCGCTAAACCACCAGGGGTAATACAGCGCCAATCAGATTCCATGCCATGGAAAGATAGGCAGCTCCAATCCCTCGAATCAAGAGCCCTTCGCCGGCAACAAGACACCGGTATTACCTACTTGTACTTCCATATTTGTATTTACCTATTTATGTTTGCAGGGGTTCACCTCCAGCTCTTGGGCCCCGCATATATTATACTGAGAATAATTTAGAACTCTCTACTCTCTGCTCTACCTACTCTTGCAGCTGTGTATGAAGTCTGTCTCCAATATCTGGATCCATGGTGTTGAGTAACACATGTTGAGTAGCACAGGTGTTGAGTAACACAGGTGTTGAGTAGCACAGGTTTTAAGTAACACAGGTGTTAAGTAATACATGTGTTGAGTAACACAGGTGTTACGTAGCACAGGTGTTGAGTAGCACAGGTGTTGAGTAACACAGGTGTTGCGTAGCACAGGTGTTGAGTAACACAGGTGTTGAGTAGCACAGGTGTGGAGTAACACAGGTGTTGAGTAGCACAGGTGTTGAGTAACACAAGTGTTGAGTAGCACAGGTGTTGAGTAACACAGGTGTTGAGTAGCACAGGTGTTGAGTAGCACAGGTTTTAAGTAACACAGGTGTTAAGTAATACATGTGTTGAGTAACACAGGTGTTAAGTAATACATGTGTTGAGTAACACAGGTGTTGAATACGACAGGTGTTGAGTAGCACAGATGTTGAGTAACACAGGTGTTGAGTAGCACAGGTGTTGAGTAACACAGGAGTTGAGTAGCACAGGTATTGAGTAACACAGGTGTTGAGTAGCACAGGTGTTGAGTAACACAGGTGTTGAGTAGCATAGGTGTTGTGTAACACATATGTTGAATAGTACAGGTGTTAAGTAACACAGGTGTTAAGTAATACATGTGTTGAGTAACACAGGTGTTGAATAACACAAGTGTTGAATAACACAGGTGTAGAGTAACACAAGTGTTGAATACCACAGGTGTTGAGTAGCACAGGCGTTGAGTAATACAGGTGCTGAGTAGCACAGGTGTTGAGTAGCACAGGTGTTGAGTAAAACAGGTGTTGAGTATCACAGGTGTTGAGTAACACATGTGTTAAGCAACAAAGATGCTGAGTAACATGGGTGTTGAAAGGAACACAGGTGTTGATAGTAACACATGTGTTGAGTAGCACAGGTGTTTACACAGGTGTTGAAAGCAACAGGTATTGAGAGTAACACAGTTTATTTCAGTAGTGAGAGTTCCAGCAATGAGTCAGTGACGTCATTTCTCGGAGAATTCAACAAATTTAGGCCTGAATCCTGCTTGTACCTGTGTCTGGATGCTGAGATTTGCAGACACGACATCAGGATAACTCGTTGAGAGACGGATGCTTCTTGTGTAAGCTGATGAAGTGAAGACAAACTTCATTCCTCTTCCTTCCCTCTCGGGCAAACACAACTGTTGCGAGGCATCGCTGTCACCATTTATAAAGATAGGTATTTGGAGTTTTCTTGGTAGCGGGAATGCAATGATAAGGTTTCGGAGGCTTCTACTTTATTTGTATAAAGGTGCGAGTACACAGGCTGCGTGTTCTGTGGCCATGGCCCGGCGGGCCATGCGCCTTGCGAGGGAGAGACGAGTTAGGCCTGTTGTCTGAGTGAAGTCTGGGCGCCAAGTGAGGGAGGGCCAAGACGGGTCAGTGTTCCAGCAGTGAGTGTTCCAGTGGTGAGTGTTCCAGCAGTGAGTGTTCCAGCAATGAGTGTTTCAGCAATGAGTGTTTCAGCACTGAGTGTTCCAGCAATGAGTGTTCCAGCAGTGAGTGTTCCAGCAATGAGTGTTCCAGCAATGAGTGTTCCAGCAATGAGTGTTCCAGCAGTGAGAGTTCCAGCAATGAGTGTTCCAGCAGTGAGTGTTCAGCTAGTGTCAGCAGTGAGTGTTCCAGCAGTGAATGTTCCAGCACGTGAGTGTTCCAGCAGTGAGTGTTCCAGCAATGAAGTGTTCCAGCAGTGAGTGTTCCAGCAGTGAGTGTTCCAGCAGTGAGTGTTCCAGCAGTGAGTGTTCCAGCAGTGAGTGTTCCAGCAGTGAGTGTTCCAGCAGTGAGGTGAAGTGTTCCAGCAGTGAGTGTTCCAGCAGTGAGTGTTCCAGCAGTGAATGTTCAGCAGTGAGTGTTCCAGCAGTGAGTGTTCCAGCAGTGAGTGTTCCAGCAGTGAGTGTTCCAGCAGTGAGTGTTCCTGAATAGTGTTCAGCATGAGTGTTCCAGCAATGAGTGTTCCAGCAGTGAATGTTCCAGCACTGAGTGTTCCAGCAATGAGTGTTCCAGCAATGAGTGTTCCAGCAATAAGTGTTCCAGCAGTGAGTGTTCCAGCAGTAAATGTTCCAGCAGTGAGTGTTCCAGCAGTGAGTGTTCCAGCAGTGAGTGTTCCAGCAGTGAATGTTCCAGCACTGAGTGTTCTAGCAATGAGTGTTCCAGCAATGAGTATTCCAGCAGTGAGTGTTCCAGCAGTGAGGTTCAGCAGTATGTTCCAGCAGTGAGTGTTCCAGCAGTGAGTGTTCCAGCAATGAGTGTTCCAGCAGTGAGTGTTCCAGCAGTGAGTGTTCCAGCAGTGAGTGTTCCAGCAGTAAATGTTCCAGCAGTGAGTGTTCCAGCAGTGAGTGTTCCAGCAGTGAATGTTCCAGCAGTGAGTGTTCCAGCAATGAGTGTTCCAGCAGTGAGTGTTCCAGCAGTGAGTGTTCCAGCAGTGAGTGTTCCAGCAGTAAATGTTCCAGCAGTGAGTGTTCCAGCAGTGAGTGTTCCAGCAGTGAGTGTTCCAGCAGTGAATGTTCCAGCAATGAGTGTTCCAGCAATGAGTGTTCCAGCAATGAGTGTTCCAGCAATGAGTGTTCCAGCAATGAGTGTTCCAGCAATGAGTGTTCCAGCAATGAGTGTTCCAGCAGTGAGTGTTCCAGCAGTAAATGTTCCAGCAGTGAGTGTTCCAGCAGTGAGTGTTCCAGTAATGAGTGTTCCAGCAGTGAGTGTTCCAGCAATGAGTGTTCCAGCAATGAGTGTTCAGCAATGAGTGTTCCAGCAATGAGTGTTCCAGCAATGAGTATTCCAGCAGTGAGTGTTCCAGCAGTGAGTGTTCCAGCAGTGAGTGTTCCAGCAGTGAGTGTTCCAGCAGTGAGTGTTCCAACAGTGAGTGTTCCAGCAGTAAATGTTCCAGCAGTGAGTGTTCCAGCAGTGAGTGTTCCAGCAGTGAATGTTCCAGCACTGAGTGTTCCAGCAATGAGTGTTCCAGCAATGAGTATTCCAGCAGTGAGTGTTCCAGCAGTGAGTGTTCCAGCAGAAAATGTTCTAGCAGTGAGTGTTCCAGCAGCGAGTGTTCCAGCAATGAGTGTTCCAGCAATGAGTATTCCAGCAGTGAGTGTTCCAGCAGTGAGTGTTCCAGCAGAAAATGTTCCAGCAGTGAGTGTTCCAGCAGTGAGTGTTCCAGCAATGAGTGTTCCAGCAATGAGTATTCCAGCAGTGAGTGTTCCAGCAGTGAGTGTTAGGGCAGTAAATGTTCCAGCAGTGAGTGTTCCAGCAGTGAGTGTTCCAGCAGTGAGTGTTCCAGCAATGAGTGTTCCAGCAATGAGTGTTCCAGCAATGAGTGTTCCAGCAATGAGTGTTCCAGCAGTGAGTGTTCCAGCAGTGAGTGTTCCAGCAATGAGTGTTCCAGCAGTGAGTGTTCCAGCAGTGAGTGTTCCAGCAATGAGTGTTCCAGCAATGAGTGTTCCAACAGTAAGCACATAGAAGAATATGGAGAAGTGTCAAACACAGAACATGTACATCCCTTCCGCCTCGTGAACACTGCGCGTGTGTGTGTGTGTTAGTTACCATTTTGTCCTAGGCACATGTCGATTTGACACTAGGCCTGTTGTATGTATGTGTGTGTGTAAGGAAACACTTCGAAATGTTTTCGCCCCGCTGGGAATTGAACCCGGGCCCTCCGTGCATCAGGCGAGAGCTTTAGCCATCAGGCCACCGGGGCTGTATGTACTCACCTATTTGTACTCACCTATTTGTGGTTGCAGGGTCGAGTCATAGCTCCTGGCCCCGCCTCTTCACTGATTGCTACTAGGTCCTCTCTCTCCCTGCTCCATGAGCTTTATCAAACCTAGTCTTAAAACTATGTATGGTTCCTGCCTCCACTATGTCGCTTTCTAAGCTATTCCACTTCCTGACAACTCTATGACTGAAGAAATACTTCCTAACATACTTTTGACTCATAGGAGTCTTCAACTTCCAATTGTGACCCCTTGTTTCTGTGTCCCCTCTCTGGAACATCTTGTCTCTGTCCACCTTATCTATTCCTCGCAGTATTTTATATGTCGTTATCATGTCTCCCCTAACCCTCCTGTCCTCTAGTGTCGTCAGGCCGATTTCCCTTAACCTTTCTTCGTAGGACAATCCCCTTAGCTCTGGGACTAGTCTTGTTGCAAACCTTTGCACTTTCTCTAATTTCTTGACGTGCTTGACCAGGTGTGGGTTCCAAACTGGTGCTGCATACTCCAGTATGGGCCTGACGTATATGGTATACAGAGTCTTGAATGATTCCTTAGTGAGGTATTGGAACGCTATTCTTAGGTTTGCCAGCCGCCCGTATGCTGCAGCAGTTATCTGATTGATGTGTGCCTCAGGAGATGTGCTCGGTATTATGCTCACCCCAAGATCTTTTTCTTTGAGTGAGGTTTGCAGTCTTTGGCCACCTAGACTATACTCTGTCTGCGGTCTTCTTTGCCCTTCCCCGATATTCATGACTTTACATTTGGCAGGGTTAAATTCAAGGAGCCAGTTACTGGATCAGGCTTGCAGCCTGTCCAGGTCTCTTTGTAGTCCTGCCTGATCCTCGACTGATTTGATTCTTCTCATTAACTTCACATCATCTGCAAACAGGGACACTTCTGAGTCTATCCCTTCCGTTATGTCATTCACATATACCAAAAACAGTACAGGTCCTAGGACTGACCCTTGTGGAACTCCACTCGTCACAGGTGCCCACTCTGACATCTCGTCACGTACCATGACTCGTTGTTGCCTCCTGTCAGATATTCTCTGATCCATTGCAGTGCTTTTCCTGTTACGTGTGCCTGATCCTCTAGCTTTTGCATTAACCTCTTGTGAGGAACTGTGTCGAACGCCTTCTTGCAGTCCAAAAAATGCAGTCTATCCACCCTCTCTCGTGTCTTACTTCTGTTACCTTGTCATAAAACTCCAGTAGGTTTGTGACACAGGATTTTATTTCCCTGAAACCGTGCTGGTTGTCGTTTATAAGCTTGTGTCTTTCTAGGTGCTCCACCACTCTCCTCCTGATGATCTTCTCCATGACTTTGCATACTATACACGTCAGTGACACAGGTCTGTAGTTTAATGCCTCGTGTCTGTCTCCTTTCTTAAAATTGGGACTACATTTGCCATCTTCCACGCCTCAGGTAGTTGCCCAGTTTCAATGGATGTGTTGAAGATTTGTGTTAGTGGCACACACAGCATCTCTGCTCCCTCTCTAAGGACCCACGGAGAAATGTTGTCCGGTCCCACCGCTTTTGAGGTATCGAGTTCACATAGCAGCTTCTTCACCTCCTCCTCGGTTGTGTGTATTTCATCCAGCACTTGTTGGTATACCTCCCTATTCTGAATTCCTGGAGTCCTACCTGTCTCCTGTGTAAATACTTCTTTAAATCTCATGTTGAGCTCCTCACATACCTCTTGGTCGTTTATTGTGAACTCCCACCTTCCTTTCTCAGCCTGATTACCTGGTCCTTGACTGTTGTTTTCCTCCTGATGTGGCTATACAACAGCTTCGGGTCAGACTTGACTTTTGATGCTATATCATTTTCATATTGTCGCTGAGCCTCCTTCTTACCTGTGCATATTCGTTTCTGGCTCTTCGGCTAATCTCTTTATTTTCCTGGGTCCTTTGTCTTCTGTACTTTTTCCATTCTCTATTACACTTACTTTTTTCCTCCCTACACCTCTGGGTGAACCAAGGACTCGTTCTGGTCTTCCCATTACTTCTGTTTCCCTTGGGGACAAACCTCTCCTCTGCCTCTTTGCATTTGGTTGTCACATATTCCATCATTTCTTTTACTGGTTTTCCTGCCAATTCTCTCTCCCACTGAACGTCTTGTAGGAAGTTCCTCATGCCTGTGTAGTCCCCTCTTTTGTAGTTTCGTTTCTCCTTTCCTATTCCTGCTCCCCTCTCCACTTGTAGCTCAACTATATAATCAAAACACAGAACCAAATGATCACTAGCTCCAAGGGGCCTTTCATACGTGATATCCTCGATGTCCGAACTACTCAAGGTGAATACTAGGTCCAGTCTTGCTGGATCATCCTCACCTCTCTCTCTGGTAGTGTCTCTAACATGTTGATGCATGAGGTTTTCCAGTACCACATCCATCATCTTGGCTCTCAATGATTCAGGACCCCCATGGGGCGTGTGTGTGTGCGTGTGTGTGTGTGTGTTTATGTATGTATGTGTGTGTGTGTGTGTGTGTGTGCGCGTGTGTGTGTGTGTGTCCTCTGGACGACCCTACACTGCGTAATTGACTAGATAATTCGGTCAGACTTATTCTTTTGTATTACAGAACTTACTAAGGGCAGCTCCGGGACACAGAAACGGTTTCTCTCTCTCTCTCTCTCTCTCTCTCTCTCTCTCTCTCTCTCTCTCTCTCTCTCTCTCTCTCTCTCTCTCTCTCATTCATCGCTGAAAGAATGGAGGGAGAAAACACGAATCACAGAGAAAGAGCACAAAGTGTACCGAAAGAGAGACAAAGATGTAGTAAGAAGAAGACGTTCCTAGAAGAAAACTGAAAAACACGAACAATTGTGACAGCGTACCGCTTTGTCTATGTGAGTATCCCTCAACAGTGTTGTTATGTGAGTATCCCTCAACAGTGTTCCGCTGAGTATACCTCAACAGTGTTCTGTTATGTGAGTATCCCTCAACAGTGTTCCGCTGAGTATACCTCAACAGTGTTCTGTTATGTGAGTACCCCTCAACAGTGTTCCGCTGAGTATACCTCAACAGTGTTCTGTTATGTGAGTATCCCTCAACAGTGTTCCGCTGAGTATACCTCAACAGTGTTCTGTTATGTGAGTATCCCTCAACAGTGTTCCGCTGAGTATACCTCAACAGTGTTCTGTTATGTGAGTATCCCTCAACAGTGTTCCGCTGAGTATACCTCAACAGTGTTCTGTTATGTGAGTATCCCTCAACAGTGTTCTGTTATGTGAGTATCCCTCAACAGTGTTCCGCTGAGTATACCTCAACAGTGTTCTGTTATGTGAGTATCCTCAACAGTGTTCCCTGAGTATACCTCAACAGTGTTCTGTTATGTGAGTATCCTTCAACAGTGTTCCACTGAGTATACCTCAACAGTGTTCTGTTATGTGAGTATCCTCAACAGTGTTCCGCTGGTATACCTCAACAGTGTTCTGTTATGTGAGTATCCCTCAACAGTGTTCCGCTGAGTATACCTCAACAGTGTTGTTATGTGAGTATCCCTCAACAGTGTTCCGCTTAGTATACCTCAACAGTGTTGTTATGTGAGTATCCCTCAACAGTGTTCCGCTGAGTATACCTCAACAGTGTTGTTATGTGAGTATCCCTCAACAGTGTTCCGCTGAGTATACCTCAACAGTGTTGTTATGTGAGTATCCCTCAACAGTGTTCCGCTGAGTATACCTCAACAGTGTTGTTATGTGAGTATCCCTCAACAGTGTTCCGCTGAGTATACCTCAACAGTGTTGTTATGTGAGTATCCCTCAACAGTGTTCCGCTGAGTATACCTCAACAGTGTTGTTATGTGAGTATCCCTCAACAGTGTTCCGCTGAGTATACCTCAACAGTGTTCTGTTATGTGAGTATCCCTCAACAGTGTTCCGCTGAGTATACCTCAACAGTGTTCTGTTATGTGAGTATCCCTCAACAGTGTTCCGCTGAGTATACCTCAACAGTGTTATGTGAGTATCCCTCAACAGTGTTCCGCTGAGTATACCTTAACAGTGTTCTGTTATGTGAGTATCCCTCAACAGTGTTCCGCTGAGTATACCTCAACAGTGTTCTGTTATGTGAGTATCCCTCAACAGTGTTCCGCTGAGTATACCTCAACAGTGTTCTGTTATGTGAGTATCCCTCAACAGTGTTCCGCTGAGTATACCTCAACAGTGTTCTGTTATGTGAGTATCCCTCAACAGTGTTCCGCTGAGTATACCTCAACAGTGTTCTGTTATGTGAGTATCCCTCAACAGTGTTCCGCTGAGTATACCTCAACAGTGTTCTGTTATGTGAGTATCCCTCAACAGTGTTCCGCTGAGTATACCTCAACAGTGTTCTGTTATGTGAGTATCCCTCAACAGTGTTCCACTGATTATCCATCAACAGTGCTCCGCTATATGAGTATCCCTCAACAGTGTTCTGTGATGTGAGTATCCCTTACACAATATTTCATTATGTGGGTATCCCTCAACAGTGTTCCACTATGTGAGTATCCCTCAACAGTGTTCTTGTCAGTAGTGTTACTGTGTAGTATACTTAGATAATCTCAGCTACTTTATAGATATGCTCTCTTGCTAGCCGTGAAGTCACGAGACCCTCACATGTGAGCCACCAGCTATCGGCCTCCCTCTCAGTTCAACGCTAGGCTTAGACTCGACGGCAGGCCTGGCCTACTCAAGACCCTTAATTATACGCTTCCAAACGTGTTTATCTCTTACTCCAATATCTCCTGACGATCCCCCAGGTGACAGCGGTGTGGGCGTGATTGTGAACATTACGTAGATATGAGGAGATTATTTCTACCAAGCCAGGCGGACAGTGTGTGTGTGAGCGCGTGGGAGCCCAGACGACGCTAACCCACACCCAAGCCAGCATCCTCTAGCCTTGTCTACAGAGCTTCCTGGAGAGTATTTCGGGGGTCAACGCCCCCACGACCCGGTCTGTGACCAAGCCTAGTTAGTTGCTTCGTGCCTTATTTGCTTATTTGGTAACCTATGAGAAGTTGTTCCGGGTTTTGCAAATTGAGCCAAGCCAGTCTGTAGGGGAGAGCCAAAGCCAACCACGTGTCCTATTCATCTACCCATATATCGGGCTTATACCATCTTCCTCCTTCTGTCGTCACTTCCAGTTCTTCAATCAAGTCCGTTATAGAGACATTTGCTTGTGTTGAGACATTTCCTACATCTACAGTGATTTTTTTGTTGCTGCCAGAGACCCTTGTGTCCTAGTGTAAATTTTTGTTCTTTACTTCTGTGTTCCATGTGACTCATTGATCTGCAATATTTCCTAGTGCAGTGTTATCTTCCATTTTTTTTTTTTTTATGTTGTTATCGTTCCCATTCTCACCGACCATATAAACTGCAGGCATACAACTCTTAAGTCCCTAGTAACAGATAATGGAGGTGAACCTGACTCACGAAATCGTAATGACACGATTGCAAACAAACCTAGTTGGATGAATCTTATTGAAGCTAGCTGGCCCAGTGGCTTACGCGACGGTCTGGAGTTCTGAGACTCTCTGACCGCGGGTTCGAACCCCACCCGTGGTATGGTTTAATGGAGGTGAATTCTGTAATGAGATTCTTGAAAAGTTGTGTACTTTGTACAAGATCTCTAAATCGACCATTGTTCCTCACCATACTGCCAGTAATGGTCTAGCGGAAAGAACAAATAAGATAGTACTGGATGTGTTGAGAGCCACTATTAATCCTAATAGTGCAACCTGGGATGAAGTCATACCTGATGTTCAGGAGGAGATTCGTATACTGGCGATGAACAGGAAATGAGTGAAATCCTAAAAGAACAGTATGAGTCGGTGTTCAGCAATCAACTAAATGACAGCAAGGTAGAAAATGCAGAAATATTTTTCACTGCAGCAGAAGGCCGCACAGACCAACTAACTGACATTAGTACAGTTCCCATAGATTTCGAAAAAGAAATGGACAACATGCCCACTCACTCAGCACCTGGACCAGATTCATGGAATGCTTTATTTATAAAGAAGTGCAAAGTAACATTAGCATGAGCCCTCAGTATTCTTAGGAGAAAGAGCTTAGATCTAAGTGAAATACCGGAGGCCTTAAAGAGTGCAGACATAGCTCCTTTGCATAATGGAGGTAGTAGATCACTAGCTAAAAATTACAGACCAGTAGCCCTAACTTCTCACATCATAAAAATCTTCGAAAGAGTGATGAGACGGCAGATTACAAAGTTCATGGACCAGCACAACCAGCAGAACCCAAACCAGCATGGCTTTAGAGCAGGACGATCGTACCTGTCACAGCTGCTGAACCATTATGACAGAATTACGGAGGCATTGGAAGACGACCAAAACGCAGATGTGATTTACACAGATTTTGCAAAGGCGTTTGACAAATGCGATCATGGAGTGATAGCACACAAAATGAAGGCCATAGGCATTACGGGGAAGGTAGGCATATGGATTTTCGGGTTCCTAACACACAGAACACAAAAAGTAGTAATGAACAGGGCAAGATCCAGCATCAGCGAGGTCAAAAGCTCAGTGCCCCAAGGCACTGTCCTGGCACCTCTGCTGCTTCTCATCCTCATAGCAGACATAGATAAAAACACCCGGTACACTTTCGTATCATCATTTGCAGATGACACCAAAATAAGCATGAAAGTCACTATGGTAGAGGACACTGAAAAATTACAGGAAGACATAAGCAGGGTTTTCCAGTGGGCAGTGGAGAACAACATGACGTTCAATGGTGATAAGTTTCAGCTGCTTAGGTATGGAAAGAATGAAGAACTCAAAAGGAACACTATATACAAAACTCAAGAGGGGCACCAAATAGAGCGAAAGGAACCCGTAAAGGACGTGGGAATAATTATGTCAGCTGACCTTTCTTTTAAAGACCATAACAAGACAAAGATCACAACAGCCAGGAAGATGACGGGGTGGGTATTGAGAACTTTTAAAACAAGGGAAATAATGCCGATGGTGATACTCTTCAAATCGCTAGTGCTCCCTCACTTAGAATATTGCTCAGTGCTGACGGCCCCGTTCAGAGCAGGAGAAATATCAGAGCTGGAACAAATACAGAGATCGTTTATGGCTCACATTGAGCCAGTAAAACACCTAAATTACTGGGAACGCCTTCAAGTCTTGAACATGTACTCATTGGAGCGGAGGAGAGATACATGATAATATATACCTGGAAAGTACTTGAGGGCCTGGTCCCAAATCTGCACACTGTCATAACAACATACTGGAGTGAGAGATATGGGAGGAAGTGTAAAATAAACCCAGTGAAGATCAGGGGTACGGTGGGGACAATAAGGGAGCACTGTATCAACATCCGGGGTCCCATACTATTCAACATCTTACCAGAAGATATCCAAAACATGGCTGGAACAAGTGTAGAAGCCTTCAAGAGGAAACTGGACAAGTATCTTCACCAGGTGCCAGATCAACCAGGCTGTGATGGATATGTGGGGCAGTGGGCCTCCAGCAGCAACAGCCTTTTTGACCATGGCCGGGCTCAGAGAGTAGAGAAACTCTCGAAACTCTTCAAAGGTATATCAAAGGTTTCATAAATTCTGCTTACAATGCTTCTATAGGTGACACTCCACATTATGCATTGTATGGTGTAGATAAGTGCTTACCATATGAGTTGTTATATTCTAATCTGAAACCAAATTACAGT
Source organism: Cherax destructor (assembly GCA_009830355.1). Lineage (NCBI taxonomy): Eukaryota > Metazoa > Arthropoda > Malacostraca > Decapoda > Parastacidae > Cherax > Cherax destructor. The sequence goes on along the minus strand of WNWK01012429.1, from coordinate 20,114 downwards.
CCTGATGTTTTCATAGCAACTCATACCAGCTTAGCTCAAGGTGTTTTTAGAAGAATCTGAGAAACACTTCATAAATCAACAGCAGAATTTACAAGTCACTAATACTCAATCAAAGCCAACCAAAATTAAAGTAGGTTCAAGAGTTATGCAACTAACTTTAGTAAAACATCTGCAATGCTTAAGCTCGATCAAAAGTTTGTTGGTCCATATCGAGTAGTTGAACATGTTAGTGGCAATAAGTATAAAGTATAAGTAAAAAGTTAGAACATGTTAGTGGCAATAAGTATAAAGTTAGAGAAATCAGTACTGGTTAGTATAAAGAATCGCATTTAGATCATATGAAGTTAGTATGCAATGATGAGGTTCCTAACATCCAGACAAATGTGACAGACTCTGACAATCCTCCTGACTTAGTACCCTCTACCTCAAACAACCAGACAGACGAACAACCTGATTGTCATTATTCCTTACATACACAACAAGTACATAATGAGGAATGCCCAAGTTTCAGTTGTAAATACCAATTTAGATCCTCCTCAACCGTAGCATGTGTTAGCCACTGCAACAGAATTTGACCTCCCTTGACATGATGACCACTCTGCATATGTAAATCTCACCCTAGCAGAGTTGGGGTTAAATGTAAATAATCTCTATAGATAGATAATCTAGTCTAGAGAGTATCTCAACTGTGTGTCAGCTATATCAACTTATTGATGTTCAATTTTTTTTTTTTTTTTTGTGTGTTCACGTTCTCTCCGAATTCTGAGAATTAACAGTAAAAGACTTGTGTGCCCCAAGTCTGCATTTTCTGTTAAACACTTTCTTCTTTGTAAATATACTTCCTCAGAATCCGTAAATCACATGAATACATATCGTTCTTCTCTTCTCTTTATTGATCTCTTTTATTAAACTGTACCACCATTTACATTGATTTGTGATATATCATAATTTGTAATGAATTACAATCAATCATCATCCTTATGTATAGTTCCTTATGTTAAACTGTTGTGTACAATGATATTGTGTAGAATCAGCCCAGAGCCATGATGCCTACAGTCTATAGTGTGTATAAGTTAGCTGTGTGTTGGGACGCCATATATTAGCATTGCCGAGCTGTCAGTAGTGTTACTGTGTACTATGTAGTATACTTAGATAAACCCAGCTACTTTATAGCTAGCCGTGATGTCACACGACCCTCACATGTGAGCCGCCAGCTACAGGCCTCCCTCTCAGTTCAACACTAGGCTTAGACTTGACGGCAGGCCTGGGCTACTCCTCAAGACTCCCTTATTTATATAATACGCCTCCAAGACATCCAACGTTTGTATTTCTTACTGAAATATCTCCTGACGAACCCTCACGACATTCTGTTATGTTAGTATCCCTCAGTGTTTGTTACGCGAGTATCCCCCAACACTCTTCTGTTATGTATCCCTCAACAGTGTTCTGTTATACAAGTATCCCTCAACAATGACTACCGTGGCCTGGGCGACATAAATAACTGACATATGAAAAGTTAGCATAACAATAGCCTCAAGATAACTGGTAATGAACAACGCTCCTTGAATAAAGAGAAGGGACTGCGACTGGAACCCTCGTGGCTCACTCAGTTCTAGTTATGATCCACCAGCGTTGGGTCAGCTACTTGCATGTACCACGGTTTGAATCTCAGCCTTGTCTTCTGGATGTGCTAGGCCTGGGCAGGAGAGTCTACAGGTTAACCATCTTCCATAATGATGATAGAATCTTACATTTTGGTCTCAGTTACCTGTGTTTTGTAGACTGATGCTGGTGTACCTTGACCAGCCTGTACCAGTGTTACCCTGGACCACATGATGTACCAGTGTTATCCTGGACCACATGATGTACCAGTGTTACCCTGGACCACATATGTAAAAATGTAACCCTGGACCACATGATGTACCAGTATACCAGTGTTACCCTGGACCACATGATGTACCAGTATACCAGTGTTACCCTGGACCACATGATGTACCAGTGGTACCCTGGAAGGCACAGTGTGGTGAGGTGACAGCAAGGAGGTCAGTATACGACGCTACCTCACTGTTTATCCTCCTCAAAATGTTACTTTTTAATGTTGCTACGTCAATACCAGCCTCAGGCACTGTAACATATCACCCATTAATATTACTGTTTTGTTGAGAGAGGGAGAGAGAGAGGGAGAAAACAGAGACAGAGAGAGAGAGGTGGAAATACAAGCGCAAGATTTGTTACCTCTATATCTGTGACACACTTGTAACCTGTTTCAAGGTTTCTTCCGACCTCGTAGCCGGGTCACAGGCCGCCTGGTCAAGCAGACTGTACGTGCTAGCACAACCATCACAGCCAGGCTGATCAGGAATTTCCAGGAGATAGCAGAGTACTTTCCTCCTGGAAATTAACACCTTCGTTACGGCAGTGTTCGAGATTCTTGATCCACGGATGTTGACACAGTGATCTCGGACCGTACTTACGGTGCCCCTGCTTTTCACTGGGTATATCCCGCACTTTCTGGTAAGTTGTTATGGCAGTGTGCAGACTGAGGGATCATGTATATGTTATCAGATATATTTATCTTTTTTTTCCGTTCTAGAGAAAATAATGCGAGTTGCTCTCTGCTGCTTATATTATTATTATTATGATGATGATGATGATGATGATGGCGATGATGATTATTGTGATGATGATGATTGTGATGATGATGATGATGATGATGATGATGATGATGATGATGATGATGATGATGATGATGGCGATGATGATTATTGTGATGATGATGGTGATGATGATGATGGTGATGATGATTGTGATGATGATGATGATGATGATGAGGATGATGATGATGATGGTGATGATGATGATGATGATGATGATGATGATGATGATGATGATGGTGCAGCTGTGGTGTCTGACGGAGGTTGATAAAACAACTCACAGTGAACAAAGATTATGTAGTGACCAGGATAAACACTCTCCCACTCACTCTCTCCCACTCACTCTCTCCCACTCACACTCTCCCACTCACACTCTCCCCTCCCACCTCCCTCCCTCACTCCTCTCCCCCACTCTCCACTCCCTCTCCCCCTCACTCTCCCACTCCTCTCCCACCTCCATCCTCTCCCCCTCCCTACCCTCCCTCCTCTCCCTCACTCTCCACTCTCCCCCTCATCCCCACCCACCCTCTCCCATCCCTCCCCTCCACTCCACACTCTCCCACTCACCTCCCTCCCTCACTCTCCCACTCACTCTCCCCTCCACTCTCCCCTCCCCCACTCTCCCACTCCCTCCCACTCCACTCTCCCATCCTCTCCCCCTCCCACCTCCCTCACCTCCCACACTCCACACACTCCCCCTCACCCACCTCTCCCACACTCCCCACCTCCCACTCACCTCTCCCTCCACTCCACTCACCTCCCACTCACACTCTCCCACTCACCTCCCACTCTCCCTCACACTCTCCCACTCCCACCACCCTCCACCACACTCCCACACTCCCTCACTCTCTCACACTCCACTACTCCCCACTCACACTCCCACTACACTCTCCTCACATCTCCCACCACTTCCCCACTACTCTCCACTCACACTCTCCACACTCATCACTCTCCACACTCACTCCACCACCTCCCACCACTCTCCACTCACACTCCTCCCTACTCCTCTCCACTCCACTCTCCACTCACATACTCCACGTCTACACTCTCCCACTACTACTACTTCCACTCAACTCTCCCATCACATTTCCCACTACACTTCCACTAACTTTCCCACATCACTCTCTCACTCACATCTCCACTCGTATCACTCACTCTCCACTCACTTCCCCATCTACTCCCATCAAACATCTCCACATCACTACTTCTCGACATCTACTCATCTCCACTACTTCCACATCTCGACTTCCACACTACTCTCCCACTTCATCTATACTACCTTCCACACACTTCTCACTTTCAACTCCACTAACTTCTACACCTTTCCACTCTATCACTACACTCCACATCACCTCTCATCTCTACACAGACGTTAAGTCGTTTTAATACTCCATACATGAACTTGTCAGCACTGTAACTAACTTTTACAGACTTCTACCAAATCTGTCGCGGTTTTGCCCAGACTTATCTGTTGTAATTCTGTTAAGTGAATCACTGTGTTAAGTCCAGGAAGTCTTAGACATTGGAACTGTATGTTGAAGACAGAATCCCAACCTTTGGTGTATGTACGTTTAAGCTTTTTTGTGACTGTTTAATGTACTTGTTTCGTTAATGTCTTGTTGTAAGTCTGTAACTGGTTGATGATGCTTGTGGTTGTATACTTGTTGTAATACGAATGCGTGGGTTGTATGTACTATTGTTGTAATTTGTGTGTATGTATGGGTTGTAAGACGTGGTTGTAATGTACGTTGTGGTTGTAATGTACTGTTGTGGTTGTATGTACTTTGGTTGTAATCTGTTATGTTGAGACTGTTTGTTAATGAATCTGTTTTTTTGGTTGTGTATGTACTTTGTTGTAATTACTTGGTTGATACTGTGTGTGTAATGTACTGTTTGTTAATGTCTGTGTGTTGTAATGTACGTGTTGTAAGCTTTGTTGTAATGTACTGTTGTGGTTGTAATGTACTGTTGTGGTTGTAATGTACTGTTGTGGCTGTTTTAATGTACTGTTGTGTGTAATGTATTTTGGTGTAATGACTGTTGTGGTGTAATGTACTGTTGTGTTGTAATGTCTGTTGTGGTTGTAATGTACTGTGTGTAATGGTTTGTAATGTACTGTTGTGGTTGTAATGTACTGTTGGTGTGACTGTGAAGTCTTGTGGGAATCTACTTTGTAATATGAGTGTAGCTGTTGGGATCTGGGTGAATGTACTGGACGTTATGTACTGTGTGGTGTATGACTTGTATGTGTGGTGTATGACTTGTTGTGTTGAAGTACTTTGTGGTTGTAATGTCGTTTGGTTGTAGTTGTGGTGTAAGACTGTGTTAAACTGTGTTGTAGATGTGTGGTGTAATGACGTTGGGGTAACTGTTGTGGTGAGTGTGTGTGTTGTATGACTGTTGTGGTTGTAATGTCTGTTGTGGTGTATGTCTGTTGTGGTTGTAATGTCTGTTGTGGTTGTAATGTCTGTTGTGGTTGTAATGTACTGTTGTGGTTGTAGCTGTTGTTGTAATTCTGTTGGTTGTAATGTACTGTTGTGGTTGTAATGTCTGTTGTGGTTGTATGTCTGTGTGGTTGTAATGTACTGTTGTGTTGTAATGTCTGTTGTGTTGTAATGTCTGTTGTGGTTGTAATGTACTGTTGTGTTGTAATGTCTGTTGTTGTAATGTCTGTTGTGGTTGTAATGTACTGTTGTGGTTGTAATGTACTGTTGTGGTTGTAATGTACTGTTGTGGTTGTAATGTACTGTTGTGGTTGTAATGTACTGTTGTGGTTGTAATGTACTGTTGTGGTTGTAATGTACTGTTGTGGTTGTAATGTACTGTTGTGTTGTAATGTGCTGTTGTGGTTTATGCTGTTGTGGTTGTAATGTACTGTTGTGTTGTAATGTACTGTTTGTAATGTCTGTTGGTTGTAATGTACTGTTGTGGTTGTAATGTACTGTTGTGGTTGTAAGTCTGTTGTGGTTGTAATGTACTGTTGTGTGTAATGTACTGTTTGTAATGTCTGTTGTTGTAATGTCTGTTGTGGTTGTAATGTACTGTTGTGGTTGTAATGTACTGTTGTGGTTGAATGTCAGTGTGTTGTAATGTACTGTTGTGGTTGTAATGTGCTGTTGTGGTTGTAATGTGCTGTTGTGGTTGTAATGTGCTGTTGTGGTTGTAATGTACTGTTGTGGTTGTAATGTACTGTTGTGGTTGTAATGTACTGTTGTGGTTGTAATGTACTGTTGTGGTTGTAATGTACTGTTGTGGTTGTAATGTACTGTTGCAGTGCTGACCAGTACAGTCTTGTCACGGGGCAAAAATCTTACAATCTTGAAATGCATGAGTGTCACCCCCCCTTCCCTCGGCCGACCTGGTGTGACCTGGTGACCTGGACTATTGTCACGGGTGTGGTGACCTGGACCATTGTCACGGGTGTGGTGACCTGGACCATTGTCACGGGTCGTGGAGGAAAGACCAACAATCCTTCCAGAGTGCAAAGCGTTTAGCAGGTTTCCGTGTCAGCCCGGGTGGTCACTGTGTCCCTAACACAAAAACAGGTCAGCCAGGTCCGAGGTAATCTGCAGGTCAGCCAGGTCACTAGGGGGAGTGGGGGGTGTTTTCATCATTCATCAGCAGGAAGATCAATTATTCAGCAGCTCATCTGAGAGGGAGGGATTGAGAGGGAGGGAGGAGGGGGGAGGGAGGGGAGAAGGGGGAGAGAGGAGGGGGGGAGGGAGGAGGAGATGGAGAGGGAGAGGAAGTGAGAGGGGATGGGGAGGGAGAAGGAGGGAGAGGAGGAGAAGAAGGAGAGGAGAGGAGAGAGAGAAGAGAGGAGAGAGAGGAGAGAGAGGAGAGGAGAGAAGAGAGAGGGGGAGGAGAGAGAGAGAGAGAGAGAGAGAGAGAGAGAGAGAGAGGAGGAGAGAGAGAGAGAGAGAGAGAGAGAGAGAGGAGAGAGAGAGAGAGAGAGAGAGAGGAGAGAGAGAGAGAGGAGAGAGAGAGAGAGAGAGAGAGAGAGGAGAGAGAGGGAGAGAGAGAGAGAGGGAGAGAGAGAGGAGAGAGAGAGGAGAGAGAGAGGAGAGAGAGAGAGAGAGAGAGAGAGAGGGACTAAAAGTTACTTTTTAATAAAAATATTGCTAGGTTAGTCTCTCTTTAATGAGCTGAGGTCGAATGACTGTTCTTGTACAACGTAAGAGAAGAAGAAAGAGAAGAGAGGAAGAGGAATAAATAATGTAAAGGATGTAGCAAAGTGAATACAAAAGTAATGAGAGTGAGAGAAATCCTCACCTGCTTGCTTTTGTAAACACTGTGGAGGGGGAGTGAGGGAGTTAGGTGGGAGGGGGAGTGAGGGAGTTAGGTGGGAGGGGAGTGAGGGAGTTAGGTGGGAGGGTGAGGGAGTTAGGTGGGAGGGGGAGTGAGGGAGTTAGGTGGGAGGGGGAGTGAGGGAGTTAGGTGGGAGGGAGGGAGTTGAGTGGGAGGAGTAGGGATGGGAGGAGTGAGGGAGTTAGGTAGGTGGGGAAGGGATGGTGTGATACAGAAGGGAAGGGGAGGTAAATTGGGAAGGATTTTCGTTTCCTCTCCACACTTCTTTCCCATCCCCAGCATCCTCCCTCCCCACACCTGCTTCTTCTCCCCAGCATCCTCCCTCCCCACACCTGCTTCTTCTCCCCAGCATCCTCCCTCCCCACACCTGCTTCCTCTCTCCAGCATCCTCTCTTAACTTCTGACTCGTCAACAAGCTCTCAATTATTCAATCCAGCCTTTCTTATTCTCTCTCTCTCTCTCTCTCTCTCTCTCTCTCTCTCTCTCTCTCTCTCTCTCTCTCTCTCTCTCTCTCTCTCTCTCCTCTCTCTCTCTCTCTATATTTATTTTTTACAAGGGCTTTATAAGCTAAGAAATTCGGGTGTCATCCTCAAAGGAGGACACGGTACTGTAGTTTACATCAGTGTCTATGTCGGATATGAGGATGAGGAATAGAATGGGAGCAAGTACTGTACCTTGTGGAACAGAGCTTTAACTATGAAGTTAAACACTTTTCACGTCACTTGTATCATAAAAAGTGTCACTTGAAAAGTGTGTGTTAGGAGAAAGCAGCTAAAGGGTATCCTAAGGATGTATCAAAATCCCATAGTGGTAAGAAGTGAGCAGTAATGAACCAGCAGTTACCAAGATGTCCTAGAATGGTGGGAGGGGGACCTTTGAAGGTGGGAGGGGGACCTTTGAAGGTGGGAGGGGGACCTTTGAAGGTGGAAGGGGACCTCTGATGGTGGGAGGGGGACCTCTGAAGGTGGGAGGGGGGCCTCTGAAGGTGGGAGGGGGCCTCTGAAGGTGGGACGGGGGCGTTTGAAAGTGGGATGGGGCCTTTTTATAAAACCCTCTCTTTTTTTTTTCTCTCTCTAATAATAATAATAATAAGAATAATAATAATAATAATAATAATAATAATAATAATAATAATAATAATCTTTATTTCTACAAGTACATGCTCAATGTATACAGGCCTAACTGACATCAATGACAATACTATATAGAAAGCCCCTTGTTATGCAGAGCATTTCGGGCAAATTAGGTTAATTTTGTCCCAGGATGCGACCCACTCTGATCCACTAACACCCAGGTACCTACTTACTGCTAGGTAAACAGGGACAGCAGGTGTCTTAAGGGAACACGTCGTAATGTTTCTTCAAAACTTATAAAATTTATTCGTTTATTTGTTTTAAAATGAATATTGTTGCTCTATATATTTGTTTCATGGTAATCATGAGTCAGTGTTGTTTCATGGTATCATGAGTCAGTGTTTATGTGAGTCATAGTGTTGTTTCATGGTATCATGAGTCAGTGTTTATGTGAGTCATAGTGTTGCTTCATGGTATCATGAGTCAGTGTTTATGTGAGTCATAGTGTTGTTTCATGGTATCATGAGTCAGTGTTGTTTCATGGTATCATGAGTCAGTATTTATGTGTGTCATAGTGTTGTTTCATGGTATCATGAGTCAGTGTTCATGTGAGTCATAGTGTTGTTTCATGGTATCATGAGTCAGTGTTTATGTGAGTCATAGTGTTGCTTCATGGTATCATGAGTCAGTGTTTATGTGAGTCATAGTGTTGTTTCATGGTATCATGCGTCAGTGTTCATGTGTGTCATAGTGTTGCTTCATGGTATCATGCGTCAGTGTTCATGTGTGTCATAGTGTTGCTTCATGGTATCATGAGTCAGTGTTCATGTGAGTCATAGTGTTGTCTAATGGTATCATGAGTCAATGTTCATGTGAGTCATAGTGTTTTCTCATGGTATCATGAGTCAATGTTCATGTGAGTCATAGTGTTGTCTCATTGTATCATGAGTCAGTGTTCATGTGAGTCATAGTGTTGTCTCATGGTATCATGAGTCAGTGTTCATGTGAGTCATAGTGTTGTTTCATGGTCTCATGAGTCAATGTTCATGTGAGTCATAGTGTTGTCTCATGGTATCATGAGTCAATGTTCATGTGAGTCATAGTGTTGTCTCATGGTATCATGAGTCAGTGTTTATGTGAGTCATAGTGTTGTTTCATGGTATCATGAGTCAGTGTTTATGTGAGTCATAGTGTTGTCTCATGGTATCATGAGTCAGTGTTTATGTGAGTCATAGTGTTGTTTCATGGTATGCGTCAGTGTTTATGTGAGTCATAGTGTTGTTTCATGGTATGCGTCAGTGTTTATGTGAGTCATAGTGTTGTTTCATGGTATGCGTCAGTGTTTATGTGAGTCATAGTGTTGCTTCATGGTATGAGTCAGTGTTTATGTGAGTCATAGTGTTGTTTCATGGTATCATGAGTCAGTGTTTATGTGAGTCATAGTGTTGTTTCATGGTATCATGAGTCAGTGTTTATGTGAGTCATAGTGTTGTTTCATGGTATGCATCAGTGTTTATGTGAGTCATAGTGTTGCTTCATGGTATCATGAGTCAGTGTTTATGTGAGTCATAGTGTTGTTTCATGGTATCATGAGTTAGTGTTTATGTGAGTCATAGTGTTGCTTCATGGTATCATGAGTCAGTGTTTATGTGAGTCATAGTGTTGTTTCATGGTATCATGAGTCAGTGTTTATGTGAGTCATAGTGTTGTTTCATGGTATCATGAGTCAGTGTTTATTTTGAGTCTTTAGTCATTGTTTCATGGTATCATGAGTCAGTGTTTATGTGAGTCATAGTGTTGTTTCATGGTATCATGAGTCAGTGTTTATGTGTGTCATAGTGTTGTTTCATGGTATCATGAGTTAGTGTTCATGTGAGTCATAGTGTTGCGTCAAGGTATCATGAGTCAGTGTTCATGTGAGTCATAGTGTTGTTTCATGGTATCATGAGTCAGTGTTTATGTGAGTCATAGTGTTGTTTCATGGTATGTGTCAGTGTTTATGTGAGTCATAGTGTTGCTTCATGGTATCATGAGTCAGTGTTTATGTGAGTCATAGTGTTGCTTCATGGTATCATGAGTCAGTGTTTATGTGAGTCATAGTGTTGTTTCATGGTATCATGCGTCAGTGTTCATGTGTGTCATAGTGTTGCTTCATGGTATCATGAGTTAATGTTCATGTGAGTCATAGTGTTGTCTCATGGTATCATGCGTCAGTGTTCATGTGTGTCATAGTGTTGCTTCATGGTATCATGAGTCAATGTTCATGTGAGTCATAGTGTTGTCTCATGGTATCATGATTATTATTATTATTATCATGAGTCAGTGTTCATGTAGTCATAGTGTTGTCTCATGGTATCATGAGTCAATGTTCATGTGAGTCATAGTGTTGTCTCATGGTATCATGAGTCAGTGTTCATGTGAGTCATAGTGTTGCTTCATGGTATCATGCGTCAGTGTTCATGTGTGTCATAGTGTTGCTTCATGGTATCATGAGTTAATGTTCATGTGAGTCATAGTGTTGTCTCATGGTATCATGCGTCAGTGTTCATGTGTGTCATAGTGTTGCTTCATGGTATCATGCGTCAGTGTTCATGTGTGTCATAGTGTTGCTTCATGGTATCATGAGTCAATGTTCATGTGAGTCATAGTGTTGTCTCATGGTATCATGATTATTATTATTATTATTATATCATGAGTCAGTGTTCATGTGAGTCATAGTGTTGTCTCATGGTATCATGAGTCAATGTTCATCTGAGTCATAGTGTTGTCTCATGGTATCATGAGTCAGTGTTCATGTGAGTCATAGTGTTGTCTCATGGTATCATGAGTCAATGTTCATGTGAGTCATAGTGTTGTCTCATGGTATCATGAGTCAGTGTTCATGTGAGTCATAGTGTTGTCTCATGGTATCATGAGTCAATGTTCATGTGAGTCATAGTGTTGTGTCATGGTATCATGAGTCAATGTTCATGTGAGTCATAGTGATGTCTCATGGTATCATGAGTCAGTGTTCATGTGAGTCAGTGTTGTCTCATGGTATCATGAGTCAGTGTTCATGTGAGTCATAGTGTTGTCTCATGGTATCATGAGTCAGTGTTTATGTGAGTCATAGTGTTGTCTCATGGTATTATGAGTCAGTGTTCATGTGAATCAGTGTTGTCTCATGGTATCATGAGTCAGTGTTCATGTGAGTCATAGTGTTGTCTCATGGTATCATGAGTCAGTGTTCATGTGAATCAGTGTTGTCTCATGGTATCATGAGTCAGTGTTCATGTGAGTCATAGTGTTGTCTCATGGTATCATAGAGACAGTGTTCATGTGTGTCATAATAGTTGGTGTTGTTTCAGATAATTTGGTTACTCGGGGTATCTTAAAATCATTGCGATTGCTGGATTATCGTGGATATGACTCACACGGGCCAGGAGCTGTGAATCGACCCCTGCAACAACATATAGGTTAGTACACACACACACACACACCTCAGTAAGGAATCGTTCAAGACACTGTACACCATATACGTCAGGCCCATACTGGAGTACGCAGCACCAGTTTGGAACCCACACCTGGTCAAGCCCGTCAAGAAATTAGAGAAAGTGCAAAGGTTTGCAACAAGACTAAGAGTAATGTCCTACGAAGAAAGGTTAAGGGAAATGGGCCTGACGACACTGGAGGATAGAAGGGTTCGGGGAGACATGATAACGACATACAAAATACTGCGAGGAATTGACAAGGTGGATAGAGACAGGATGTTCCAGAGAGGGGACCCAGAAACAAGGGGACATAATTGGAAGTTGAAGACTCAGATGAGTCAAAGAGATGTTAGGAAGTTTTCTTTAGTCATAGAGTTGTCAGGAAGTGGAACAGTCTGGCAAGTGACGTAGTGGAGGCAGGACCCATACATAGTTTTAAGACGAGGTATGATAAAGCTCATGGATCAGGGAGAGAGAGGACCTAGTAGCGATCAGTGAAGAAGCGGGGCCAGGAGCTATGTATCGACCTCTGGAACCACAAATAGGTGAGTACACACACACACACAATCTTTCCAGTTGGCCGCTGAGTCACTTTGGGAGACACTCGTTGAGAGAGATATTATCAACACTGGAGTGAGAGATTGTTTGTCTCACCGATGTGCTGTGAAGGAGACACTCCCTCCCCCTCCTTCCTTCCCTTCCTCCCTCCTTCCCTTCCTCCCTCCTTCCCTTCCTCCCTCCTTCTCTCCTTCCCTCCCTCCCTCCTTCCCTTCATCGATACCTTCCTTTTTTGGATAGGTCTATCTATCTCTGTCTCATGATTGTAACCATGTATAAACGTAAGTAAGTAAATTTACTTACATGATTCATTACCTTTGTAACTTGTGAGTTCATTACCTTTGTAACTTGTGAGTTCATTACCTTTGTAACTTGTGAGTTCATTACCTTTGTAACTTGTGGGTTCATTACCTTTGTAACTTGTGAGTTCATTACCTTTGTAACTTGTGAGTTCATTACTTTTGTAACTTGTGAGTTCATTACCTTTGTAACTTGTGAGTTCATTACCTTTGTGACTTGTGAGTTCATTACCTTTGTAGCTTGTGAGTTCA
>WNWK01012429.1:0-5000 GCA_009830355.1 Cherax destructor | reverse complement strand
CCAGGGGTACTTGTGGGTAGATCCAGCCACTCAGAAACAAGCCAGGGGTACTTGTGAGTAGATCCAGCCACTCAGAAACAAGCCAGGGGGTACTTGTGGGTAGATCTAGCCACTCAGAAACAAGCCAGGTCCAAACAATGGTTAAATCTATTTTTATAAATTTACATAAACTCACCTAATGTAACCTATGGAACCTAAATTAACCAAGGAAAGCCACCCTAACATAACTAATTTAACCTAACGTCACTTAAACTAACGTAACTTATGATCAAATAATTATCATTTTACATATTTGAAAAACTGACGCCGGACCATCGAGCACTGAGGTGTTGAGACAAGGATAGTTCTAGACACGACAGACACACAGACTGAGAGACAGACTGAAGACAGACTGAGAGACAGTACAGACTGAGAGACAGACAGACAGACAGACAGTTGCATATTACCACATAACATTATAAATGTTCATGTGGAAAAAGAAGATAGTCTAAGATACTGTCCCGTGATTTGTTGACTGGTATGTTGTGGTGATGTTGAGGAGGCTGCCCTGGCCACTCTACAACACCTCTCCTCATTGTTGGGTAAGTTGCCGCCACTCAAACATTCAGGGAGTGAGCTCCTGGCCACTACTACAACACCTCTCCTCATTGTTGTGGTGATGTTGGAGGAGGCTGCCCTGGCCACTACTAAACACCTCTCCTCATTGTTTGTGGTATGTTGGAGGAGGCTGCCCTGGCCACTACTACAACACCTCTCCTCATTGTTGTGTAATGTTGGAGGAGGCCTGGCCACTACTACAACACCTCTCCCTCATTGTTGGTGAGATCCACATGTTGGAAGGAGGCTGCCCTGGCCACTACTACAACACCTCTCTCCTCATTGTTTGTGGTATGTTGGAGAGCTGCCCTGGCCACTCTACAACACCTCTCCTCATTGTTGTGGTAATGTTGGAGGAGGCTGCCCTGGCCACTACTACAACACCTCTCCTCATTGTTGTGGTAATGTTGGAGGAGGCTGCCCTGGCCACTACTACAACACCTTCCTCATTGTTTGATGGTAATGTTGGAGGAGGCTGCCCTGGCCACTGCTACAACACCTCTCCTCATTGTTGATGGTAATGTTGGAGGAGGCTGCCTGGCCACTCTACAACACCTCTCCTCATTGTTGTGGTAATGTTGGAGGAGGCTGCCCTGGCCACTCTACAACACCTCTCCTCATTGTTGATGGTAATGTTGGAGAGGCTGCCTGGCCACTACTACAACACTCCCTCATTGTTGTGGTAATGTTGGAGGAGGCTGCCCTGGCCACTGCTACAACACCTCCCTCCCTCATTGTTGGATGTGAGAGTGCTGGACAGGCTGCCTGGCCACTGCTACAACACTCTCCCTCATTGTTGATGGTAATGTTGGAGGAGGCTGCCCTGGCCACTCTACAACACTCTCCTCATTGTTGATGGTAATGTTGGAGGAGGCTGCCCTGGCCACTGCTACAACACCTCTCCTCATTGTTGATGGTAATGTTGGAGGAGGCTGCCCTGGCCACTGCTACAACACCTCTCCTCATTGTTGGTGGTAATGTTGGAGGAGGCTGCTGGCACTGCCAACACTCTCCTCATTGTTGGTAAGTGAAGGCTGCCTGGCCATCTCAACACTCCTATTGTTGATGGTAATGTTGGAGGAGGCTGCCCTGGCCACTACTACAACACCTCTCCCTCATTGTTGATGGTAATGTTGGAGGAGGCTGCCCTGGCCACTGCTACAACACCTCCCTCATTGTTGATGGTAATGTTGGAGAGGCTGCCCTGGCCACTGCTACAACATCTCTCCCTCATTGTTGATGGCAATGTTGGAGGAGGCTGCCCTGGCCACTGCTACAACACCTCTCCTCATTGTTGATGGCAATGTTGGAGGAGGCTGCCCTGGCCACTGCTACAACACCTCTTCCTCATTGTTGATGGCAATGTTGGAGGAGGCTGCCCTGGCTACTGCTACAACACCTCTTCCTCATTGTTGATGGCAATGTTGGAGGAGGCTGCCCTGGCCACTGCTACAACACATCTTCCTCATTGTTGATGGAAATGTTGGAGGAGGCCCCTGGCTCTGCTACAACACCTCTTCCTCATTGTTGATGGTAATGGAGAAGGCTGCCCTGGCTACTGCTACAACACCTCTCCCTCTTACTCATTTTTCAAGTCTTTCCCAGTTTATTCCCTGGTCAGTGGGAGGAAGGTTACTCACTGGTCAGTGAGGAGGTCACTCACTGGTCAGTGGGGAGGTCACTCACTGGTCAGTGGGGGAGGTCACTCACTGGTCAGTGAGGAGGTCACTCACTGGTCAGTGGGGGAGGTCACTCACTGGTCAGTGGGGGAGGTCACTCACTGGTCAGTGGGGAGGTCACTCACTGGTCAGTGGGGAGGTCACTCACTGGTCAGTGGGGATGTCACTCACTGGTCAGTGGGAGGAAGGTTACTCACTGGTGAGTGGGGAGGTCACTCACTGGTCAGTGGGGAGGTCACTCACTGGTCAGTGGGGAGGTCACTCACTGGTCAGTGGGGAGGTCACTCACTGGTCAGTGGGAGGAAGGTTACTCACTGGTCAGTGGGGAGGTCACTCACTGGTCAGTGGGAAGGTCACTCACTGGTCAGTAGGGGAGGTCACTCACTGGTCAGTGGGTTCAGATCACTCACTGGTCAGTGGGGAGGTTACTCACTGTTCAGTGGGGAGGTCACTCACTGGTCAGTAGGGAGGTCACTCACTGGTCAGTGGGGAGGTTACTCACTATTCAGGGGGAGATCACTCACTGGCCAGTGGGGAGGTCACTGGTCAGTGAAGGTCACTCACTGGTCAGGCAAAATGTCACTCACTGGTCAGGCAAAAGGTCTCTTACTGGTCAGTTTGGAGCTCATTCACTGGTCAGGCAAAAGGTCACTCACTGGCCAGGCAAAAGGTCACTTACTGATCAGTGAGGTCACTCACTGGTCAGTGGGGAGGTCACTCACTGGTCAGTGGGAGGGTCACTCACTGGTCAGTGGGAGAGGTTACTCACTGGTCAGTGGGGAGGTCACTCACTGGTCTGTGAGGGAAGGTCACTCACTGGTCATTGGGGTCACTCACTGGTCAGTGGGAGGTTACACTGGTCAGTGGAGTCACTCACTGGTCAGTGGGAGGTCACTCACTGATAAGTGGGAGGTCACTCACTGGTCACTGGGGGTGGTCACTCACTGGTCAGTGGAGGTCACTCACTGGTCAGTGGGGAGTTCACTGGGGTCACTCACTGGTCAGTGGGGTCACTCACTGGTCAGTGGGTGACAGGTCATTCACTCACTGGTCAGTTGGGGTCACTCACTGGTCAGTGGGGAGGTCACTCACTTGTCAGTGGGGTCACTCACTGGTCAGTGGGGTCACTCACTGGTCAGAGGGGGTCACTCACTGGTCAGTGGGGTTCACTCACTGGTCAGTCGGGGTCACTCACTGGTCAGTGGGGGTCACTCACTGGTCAGAGGGGGTCACTCACTGGTCAGTGCGGGGTCACTCACTGGTTAGTGGGGGACACTCACTTGTCGTATCAGTATCATATGTACACTGTTCCCACCTATACAGCTGGTCCCTTTGCGTGTGACGTCACGTACCCGCTGACGTCAGAGGCTCAGCGCATGTGCACAGCCTCTCATAGAGGCACTCCGCTCACTAACGTTAGACCTACAGGCGAGACAGACGGTGTGCTGGACTCTCCTTCACTTACTGTAAATATACCGTAACCATCCAACAAGGAGTATCTTTGACCTCCTTATATTCTCCCAAGACCCACCGACAAGTGGTGAGCAGCGGTGTGCCGTAATTTTATCGATTACGATGTTATAGAGAGATAGACTTCAAGCAAGCAAACAGCCTCCAGACCGACCACGTTACCAGCTCCTACATCAAAGAAGTCTACATATCTACAGTATCTCCTGGTCAGCTAAGTGCCTTACTTGTTAATTTTGCTAAAACCTACGAGGGGTTGACCCGGGTTTTGCAAATTCTGTACGAAATAAGCCAGTGAGGGAGAGTCCCATTCAAGCCAGTAAAGCCACCACCAGTTACGTCAGCCTAGGCTTAAGCCAGCTTCTACCTTGCTGTGCTAATTTGTCACAAGATTCCAAGCCAGTCAATCTGTGTGAAAATATTCTACTAAGCCAGCAAGCCACTCTGCTGTCTGAGAAGTAAGCCACGTGAGTTCACGCATTTATACCACCTTTGTACTCCAGTGTATTGCTGTTCTGAGTACAATACCACCCCGTGGTATTCCTGGGTTATTCAAGCCACGCTGGGTTAAGTTCATGTAAACGGCGTAAGCCACAGGCGCACGCGGAAGCAGGGGGGCTAACCCTACCAGCCACCACCCCACCACCACGCTAAGGCAGACGCCTTAACCACGTGCATCCACCCACAAAGCATTAAGTGTGGTTATTTCACCCTTAACTGGGTCCTGCAAGCAGTTTATTGGCTAGAACCAGGTCGAGCGTCCTGAGTGTGTTTCTTCTGAACTGTTGTGCCAACTGTAAAAAAGCCTCGGTTCGTAGTTCAACGTTTATGCACATTACTCCTAGATATCTGCGCGTGTGGATCACCATCCTCCACCAGCCTCCACCAGCCTCCACCACCACGCTTCAGTCAAGTTTTACACCCTAGAGACATTTATTGTGTTGTTGTTTTATTTTTCAGACATTCTATAGACAATTTCGTGTGTTGAGACAATTTCTGCGAGTTACATAAATTTTGAGTCATCCTACGAAGTGTTCTGTGTTAAAGTAATTATTTGCATTAATTTTTGATTTCACTAGTATTGTCTCTTGTTAATTATTGCGTTATAATTTCTGTGAATTTCGTTGTTACTAAGTATGCAGTAAGTACAGTTTTGTTAAAGTTATCTTGTGTTCCAATATTCCACCAAGTAGTAATTTTTTAAAAGATTTTAAATTTTTCCCAGCATTGCCCATGTGTTGTTGAATTTTCTGTTTT
>WNWK01012428.1:0-59710 GCA_009830355.1 Cherax destructor | reverse complement strand
ATTATTATTATTATAAAAAAGAAGCGCTAAACCACAGGGGTCATACAGCACACCAGGGTAGGGCAGGATGCAGGGAGAATGAGTTGTAAGAGGGAGAGGGATGATTAGTAGGGGATGGAGTGCAGTAGGACAGTGGATAGTGCAGGGATAGAGGGTAGCAAGAGATTGAGGTAGAAGGGACTGAGGGGAGTGCTAGCAGTAAGTCAGTTGCTGTCAAAAAGTCAATGAGAGAGTCAGGATTAAAGGAGGGCCCATCAGCAAGAAGGGAAGGTAAAGAAAGGGCAGCAGAGCGAAGACGACTTTGGAGGTAAATTCTGCGTGCTCGTTGATAGAGTGGGCAGTCCAACAGAATGTGGCGAACAGACACTGGAACCTGACAATGCTCACAGAGAGGGACAGGAGCCTCTCCATGAGAAACCCGTGAGTAAGACGAGTGTGGCCGATGCGAAGACGGGAGAGTGTAGTCTCCCAACCTCAACATTGGTGACAAGAAAGCCAGAAACCTATACTCGGTTTAATAGAAGGAAGTTTGTTATTTAGCAGGTCAGACCAGCGTTGTTGCCAACGGGTGCAAAGGTGGGTAGCAATGACTGAAAAATAGTCCGTGAATGGAACACCTCTATATGAAACTGGAAGGTCATGTACTGCTGACCGTGCAGCAGTGTCTGCCTGTTCATTGCTCTGTACGTTAACATGACCAGGGACCCAACAAAAAACAATATCTTTGTGCTTGCTAGAGATACGGCGTAACTAAAGTTGGATACGAAGAACTAGGGGGTAAGGTGTATCAAATTTTCGGATAGCCTGTAAAGCACTAAGGAAGTCTGAAACGACCACAAATGGTGACACAGGCATAGATGCAATATGGATAAGTGCCACAAGAATGGCATACAATTCAGCCATAAATATGCTAGCCGAGGATAATAGATGCCCTCGCACGACGCTGTCCGGAAACACTGCTGCGAATCTGACGCTGTCTGATGACTTAGAACCATCAATGTACACTGCGATGGCATGGTAATGAGAACGGAAGTGGTCTAGAGAATGAGAAGCCGCCATAGCTAGTTGGGCTTTCGCACAAGGCAGAGGAAAAGAACAGACACGGACAGCAGGAACTTCCCAAGGGGGTAGGGAAAAGGGAGATGTCACATGAACATAGAAAGGTGGTAGCTGAAGGGAAGACAAGAGCGAATGTAGACGAAGAGAAAAGGGACGAAGTAAACAGGGTCGACGAACAAATAAAGAGCGTCTACCAACATCTATGACAATTCTATACATGGAAGGATTGCGGAGGTCATGAGAGCGAACATAATAGCGAAGGCAATGTGCATCATGACGATCGGACAAGGATGGAATGTTCGCTTCTACATAGAGGCTCTCAACTAGGGAAGAACGAAATGAACCAAGGCATAAACGCAATCCCTGGTGATAGATGGGATTAAGGCTGGAAAGAGTAGCAGGGAAGGCCGCCAAATATATCTCGTCACCATAATCGAGTTTCGATAAAATTAGGGCGGAATGCAGGTGAAGGAGAGTTCTACGATCAGCCCCCCATGAAAGATGTGCTAGGGTTTTAAGGAGGTTCAGCCGGCTATGACAAGTCGCCTTCAGAGAGGTAATGTGAGGTTTCCAGGACAATCGACGGTCAAACAGGAGATCGAGAAACCTGACTGTATCACGTTCTGGGATACGTGAGCCGTATAGATACAAGGGATGATCAGAGACCACTGAACGTCTAGTAAACGTAATTTGATGAGTTTTGCCACTAGAAAATTTAAACCCGTGAGTGGTGGCCCAATCGGAAACACGGTTGATGGCATGCTGGAGGGAAACTGCAATGAGGTGAGTCAGCACCCGCACAAGCTATAGCAAAGTCATCCACATAGAGCGATGACCAAATATTGGATGGGAGAACAGATGCCAGATTATTTATAGCAAAGAGAAAGAGTGTTGTGCTCAGAACACATCCCTGGGGGACACCTTCAGCTTGGACGAATTCCAGGGAAAACTCATTACTAACCAAACACGGAAATGTCTTTCAGTTTAGAAGGCCTTAAGGAAAAATGGTAGATTGCCACAGAGTCCTAAGGAGTGGGCCTGGGGCAAGATATTATACCTCCAAGTTGTGTCATAATCTTAAGTCTATTTTCTTGGCTGCTTACTTTGGGCAGTAGAATGGTAGCGTAGGTGCAGAGATACGGCCGATGACTAGACTCAGTTTATTAATGGCAAGGTGTAGGCATACACGGGAACAGAGCGTGAGGGGACCGGGAGCCAGTTAGGGTGGATCCTGGTTCAGTGAGGTAGGCTGTCGAAGTGAGGAAGAAGCATGGCTGACCAGCCCGACCTTGATAGGCCTATAGAGGGCAGCACCATAATGCCGCGCAGTTTGAAAGAGCCTCTGGATAGGCTGTTTACATCCGCTCGGCCACCTACCGCGTGTCGTCTCGACACGACAATACTGGCGGGCACGAAGGTGTAAACAAGCAAGCAAGGTTACCCAGGGGAAACTGGCTTCCAGTCACCTGACATTTACAACAGGATATTGCCGGTGCAGGCCGAAAAAAAACTCTCCCACTTAGTCGGGGAAGAAAAAATCGGCCTGCCCGTACAGCTGGACGTAGGACAGAACAAGCCAATGCTGACACAGGAACTAGAGTCTTCTATATACAGGTTGTCCACAGGGCCAGACGTCAACTTGACTGCACATCCATGAGCGCTGTACCATCCTCACATCTGCAAACAATGACTGACAGTAGCATTTCCTAAGGTGTGACATTTAACTCAAAAGGGCGATACTGCCCTTGCCTTTATACAGGCTTTACAAAACACACTGGGTGCACATACTCACAATAACATTATTTCCATTGAATTAATTATACTACGGGTACCCTCTAAGAATAAATTTTACATATTTACATGGTGTTGTCCACCCTGACTCCATTATTTACTAACTATACAATGTATGCACATTAATACCCATTTCTGCAAGCAAACAATTAGCGTAGCTAGCGTAGGAGTCGGACAAGTCAGTAGGTATGTCAATGTCACAGAAATGTACTGCTGTCCGGGGTCTCAGGCCATAAGTATGGAGCCTTACAGGACTGTCATCTGTCATAGGGATAGCGGGTGCAGAACTAGACGGGTTGTCACTAGTTTGAGTCTGATTGTGGCTTTGCAATGCCCGCGATTCCAGCTCTGCTTCAGCTTGCACATGATCAATATACTTCATGTGGTCAAGGTGAGCTTCTCTGATAGTTCCGGTAGCTATCTCCCTCACCTCGAACTTATTGCCGCGGAGCTGTCGTAGGACACGGTAAGGTCCGACAAACTTGGGGACAAGTTTATGCATACCAGGGGTCTGCGTCGGGTTGAGCAACATAACTTTGCAACCTGGTTCCACCTTACTCTCCTTAGCGTGGGCGTTGCGATCAGACGTGAACCTATCTGTGGCTTTTATTAGGTTCTCACGTACTCGCTGGAAAACAAGCTGTGTGGTCCGCATCTTAACTATACCGGTGTTATCGGCGTCATAGATTGGGCTAGGCGGAGCAAACAGGATTTCATACGGTAAACGCTTATCATAGCCGTACAAGGCAAAATGGGGTGTCTCGCCAATCGAGCTGTTGAGGGAAGAGTTCAATGTACACTGAACATCTGGAATAGCGTCATCCCATGTAGTACAACTCGGATTAACGGTTACTTTGAGCACCTCCAGAACTTTGCGGTTTGTACGTTCAGCAAGACCATTACTCGCCGGGTGACGTGGAGCTACTGGTGCTTGGTGAATGTCAAACCTGGAACAAAGGTCCTTCATTGTGGCATTTATGAACTCCGACCCATTGTCTGACAGGAGAACACGTGGGCAGGTATGACGGAGAACGATACGCTCACGGAAAGCATTTGCTACTGTCTCGGCCGTTTTGTCAGGGATGGGTACTAACTCGCAGTACCGCATCAAGTTATCTACCATTACAAGCAGGTGTTTATTACCCTTCTCCGAGGTCGAGAAATTCGTCAACAGGTCGACAGAAGTTCTCTCCAAAGGCTCCTTTGTAATGGGATACTTCAGAATGGGATTGGGACCCGTGACAGTACCCTTGTGTTGTAAGCAAACGACACACTGGTGTACATACTTGGCAATTTCCGCTGCCATCTTAGGCCAGAAATATTTCATTCTAGCCTGTTTGATGCTGCGGTCCTTCCCGGGGTGCGCTGCGCCTGGGACATCGTGGATCAACTTGAGAGTCGCGGGTACCAGGGACTCAGGTATCACCAGTTGGTGTACGGTTCTGCCGGGGTCCACTAGTCGAGCTACACGACACAGTACTCCTTGATTGACCACTAAGTCTGTCAGCGGAACGTGCGACTTGACCCGCGGGCCAACGTCCTCCTTGGTTAGGAATCGAAGGACTGGTGACCACACCGGGTCCCGCCGTTGGGCTCTCTCTAGGTCCTCGACGGAGAACGCGTTGTCTGCACTGACAAAGGCTATATGCCTCGACAAGGCGTCAGCCACGACATTTTGCTTACCCGGTACATAGCAGATTTCGGGATTGTAGTCGTTAAAGGTGAGAGACCACCGAGCATGTTTCCCAGAGAGATTCTTGTTTGTAAAAAGGGATAATAACGGCAGATGATCCATGTAAATCTTGATAGGATACTGGTAAATAATGTCTCTGAAGTGGTTCAAAGCCCAGACGATGGCTAAGGCTTCTAGCTCTGTCACAGAGTAATTGACTTCAGCTTTGGTAAGAACACGGCTAGCATAAGCTATTGGCTGTTGCTTACCATTAGATTCCTGCGACAAGACTGCACCGATGCCAACTTTGCTGGCATCTGTCGTCAAGGTGAACGCTTTGGTGAAATCAGGGAACCTAAGGACTGGGGCTGATGTTAACCTATTTTTAAGTGTGACGAAAGCTCTTTCTTGGTCACACGTCCACTCAAAGGGAACATCTTTCTTAAGGAGCTGTGTCAAGGGTGCAGCTAAGGTGGAGAAACCGTCTATGAAAGTGCGGTAGAATCCGGCTAGGCCTACAAAGGAGTGGACGGTATCCGCCGTCGTAGGTCTAGGGAACTTTCGCACAGCCGAGATTTTAGACTCGTCTGTCTTGATGCCGCTCTGAGTCACTACGTGGCCCAGAAACTTTATTTCCTGCTTAAGGAACTGGCATTTTGAAAGCTTCACCTTAAGATTAGCCTTGGCTAATTTTTCCAGTACCCGCTCAAGTTTTACGAGATGAGTAGGAACATCTTGGGACATCACAATGAGATCGTCTAGGTAGACCATGAGCGTGCTACCTAGGAGAGTACGGAAAATTGTTGTCATTAGACGACTGAACGTGATCGGGCTTCCGCACAAGCCGAAGGGCATTCTCTTGAACTGATAATGACCAGTAGGTGTAGAGAACGCTGTTAGTTCTTTGCTTTGGTCATCAAGAGGGATCTGCCAAAACCCTTGAAGAAGATCAAGAGTCGAAAAGACCTTGTTATCACCAATGTTCTGTAACAGGTCATTCAGAACTGGCAATGGAAATCGGTCTGGGATGGTACAGGCATTCAGTTTCCTGTAATCGATAACAGGACGCCATGTTCCATCTTTCTTGGGAACTAGGATTAGAGGGGCATTCCACGGGAAATGGACTCGATAACTCCATCGTGGAGCATCTTTGCAATGAGTTCGTCAGCAAACACTCTTTGCGCATGCGGCAAACGATACGCTGGCACGTAAATGGGTTTAGTACCTTTATCAAGCGGAATATGGTGAGACATAAGCGGGGTCAGACCCATGGACTCACCATCTAACGCGACGGCAGTGCGTGCGCGATTGAGAACCTGGAGAAGTTGTGGAACTTCTTCCGGGTAGTCTGTCATAGCTAGATCAGCTTCCTGCACTGGCCGGGTGACGGAAGAATTAGTAGCGGACTCACCTGGGAGGACTGCAGCTGGGATTTCTCCCTCCACTCTCACCGGGAGAGGGAACCTGACGAGGTCGACAAGTGAAGTATCCTTCCTCAGGGGGAATTCTCGACTATACAAGTTACCGACAAGGACTTGCAACTTGCCACGACACACAGTGTGCAAGGACGGCTCAAGGGAGAGGCCCTTGACTCTGCATGTGTCGTTGTCGACTAGCACATGATCTCCTTCGAAAGCTCTTGTCACATACACCGTAACAGGAGTGAGCGAATTAGCCGACAAAGTGACGTCATACTTTGTACAGGCAGTAACTCTGCTCGCTGATGCCATGACACGAGTCAGACAGTCGCCTGCCGACAGGGAGACTGCGGCTTGACAACGGTCATCCTCTACAACAGCGCGAGAGTTAGAGTGATGGTCAGAATGGGCGTCCCCAGACTGGGTTTCACTGATAACTGAGCGCTGATGGTCAGGAGGTGACGAGATACGAGCTCTCTTATGAGGTTGGTCAGGACAAGAGGCCGACCTCACGGAGGGTGCGCGACGGAAACCACGGGTTTCCAATGAGCCAAGAACAGCAAAAGAATTCGAGACAGGGGTGACTGAGGATAGGGCTACCACAGAGGAAGCTGCGGGAGTTGGGACCCCAGAAGTGGGGGGATGTTTAGCAATGCGAGAATAGAAAATACGGGGAAGTCTCCCTTGAAGGCGTAGATGAGAGACGGCCATAGCATATGAGAAGCCTTCCACCTCTTTGAGACAACGGATTTCCTGCTCATTTAGGTAAACCTGACAATGGCGAGAGTACGATGGATTCGCCTCACGACAGTTAAGGCAAGAGGGAGGTAGATTACAAGGACTGGCATGGTCGTCAGCACCACAGACTGGGTATTCGGCCATGGACCTGCAATATTTCGCTGGATGACCAAAACGCCAGCAGTTTCTACACTGTTGCTGTGTAGGGGTCACCTTTCAAACTTGTAAACGGTGACCTGCAATGTAGACCGAGGGCGGAAGTTCGCGGCAGTCAAATGTTAAATGAGCTATATTGCAAGGATAACGTCTTCGCTTACAGGCAGGGAGGACAAAAGTGTCAACTTTGAGGATAGGGAGGTCTTGGAGCTCAAGCTGCTCCAAAATGTCACCACCACATGTCTGGAAATTTTGTTGGACAATGGTGTGGGGTAAAATGACAGTACCACTACAAGAATTGAGAGAATGATGTTTGTCAATAGTGATAGGAATAGTATCTATAGTCATAAGGAGAGAAAGATTGCGAGCTTGGCCAGCATTCTGGACCGTGATGATGCGAGTGCCGCTCTTGAGAGCGTGAAATGAGATATCTTTACCTACATGGCATAGGAGAGACTTACCAATACTATGATCAGAAAGATAGGTAGTTGGAGAAGTCGGTCTTAGAGTAAAAAACTTTGTCCATTGAGTAGTGTGAAACAAAGTGTTTAAGGGGAGTGTGTAATGTGCTGGTCATTTCTGAGATGAATGAGAATGAAATGTAGAATCGTCATGTAAGGATCTTGGTCATTTGGATGTGGGACCAGGGGTGATTCGACATGGGATGGGAGAGCAATCCGAAAATTGCCGCACCGTAGAGGGAGAAGCCGGAATTAAGGTCAGAGAAGAGCGAAGGTCAGACGTGTCAAAAGGGCCGGTCAGAACCCTGGTACCTGAAGCAGGTGACGAACCGGCACAAGCAAGAGGTACAGAGGTATTGGAGGTGTCCGAAGAGTTGTCCATTAACGAGGTAGGGTCAGAACTGGGTACGGAATAAGGAAGGTGCCCGGGGGTAGTAGGTTCACGGATTGGGTCATCCATGGTTAGGTTACTTCTTTCTTTTTGTTTTTAATAAAAAAAAAGAAAGAAGAAAAGAAAAGAAAAAGAAAAAAAAAGAAGAAAAAAAGTGGGAAGGTGGAGGAATAGCTCCTAGGATGAATGAAAGGGGCGTAAATCCCCCTCCGCACCCAAGAGGACCTCAACACCACAAGAAGTACAGATGCTGCATGGAACCCGTGCCATACCATATCCTTCATGCCAGTAAACCAGCAATCCGGGATAGCAACCTCACATCCACCAAGCCACCTTGGCGGACAAAAGAGAGGGCGGCCGGATACCCACCACAAAGCATACCTCCTTCGGCCACCACCCCTGGAATCCGAAAGGTAGCCTCCAGAGATACACACGTCACCTGAAAGATACCCAAAGCCACCCCCCGGGAGACCGGAAAGGGATCGGGACATCCCCAGGCGATCCAGATTCCACAGCAAACTACACCACAGCCAAGAACCTCACCGGAATGGGATGAACCACGATACCCGTCCCCCTACCTAGGAACTAGAATGCCTGTGGAGAGAAGCTCCCAGGGTAAAAATGGGAAGGTAATAAGGGAGGGATGAGGAGGAGGAAAGGGAAAAGGGATGATGGGAAAGGGGAGGGGGGATTGGGGGGTAATTAGGTTCGGTCTGAGAAAGAAGACCAAGAGGTCCAATTCCTCAGACCGATAGCCTCTTTACCGCAACAAGGAGCCCCCCTTAAAGAGGTAGAGTTGTTCAAAATTGGCATGAAGAATATGGAAGTGAAGTCGAACACTTCGATTGGCCCCACAATCGCCGGATCTAAATATTATGGAGTACCTGTGGGGTCAATTGGAACAGCAAATCATGAATCGATTTGCTCCACCGTCGTCTTTAGAAGAATTAGAACAGGTTTTCCTTAAGAAATGGCTCAAAATTTCCCTGGATACTGTTCAAATGCTATACGGATCAATTTCTCGATGAATTGGTGTTGTTTTAGCTGCAAATAGATGACCAACTCCATATTGAAAATAAAAAAAATGATAAATAAGGTGTTCATATTTTGTCCGCCCCCTGTATATATATGGCGGGTATACAGGAGGGAATCCAGCATCTGGTGCCATTTTGTGTTTCTGTAATGCTCTGACTACTGCCTACAAAATGGCTGTGGGATACAGTACATAATAATGTTATCAGGTTAAACCTAGCAGAGCAGTAGTTTTGCAGCATGTGACTTTAAGTGTTTTATAATGAGCAACGTTGATACTACAATATATTGATTACATACAATTTTATAATGAGTAACGTCGATATTACAGTATATATTGATTACATTCATTTTGGGACTTTGCAAACCATGATACTATATATTTTGAATGCTTAATGTGCTGGCTTATTTTGCACTATATTTCTTTGTAAACAGTAGACTATACATATTTGTACAATATATTGAAGCTTCGATGAATGCAGCATTTCTTGGTCTTATGTCTCAGTATCACATAAATGGTACACAACACCTACATGTTGATAAGATACATGTGCAACATTATGAATGTCTCAGTGTATTTTAGAAGACAAGTGTCCTGCAGGTGAAGTGCTGGACACCATACTGGGCCCAGTGTAACGTGTGTGCCTCTGACTACAACCTTGTGCTCAAGTTGGAGACCTTACAGAAGGATGAGAAGTTCTTTATCACCCTCACCAACATGACTGAGCTCAAGAAAGTAAGTTCTTCCATGTTCTTCATTGTGCTAGTTAGTTATGGCAGAAAAATGTTCGCCACTATCCATAAGCCAAGAGCTGGACTGCAGAAATTTTAAAATGTTTTCTGCAGGTGGTCCAGGATGTCCGTTTGCATATCAATGGCATGCAGTACCGACAAATGATGATTTAGACACACATGCAACATCTGGGTAATTTGTAGACGTTCCACCATCCAGTGGCTTTATCAATACAATATATGGACATAATCTGAAAACTGTTCAAATAAATACAAAAGATGCTGCACATGTGTTAATTCATCATGCCTGCTTGGGGTACAGACTGACACAAGCACCCAGCTTCAGTCACCCAGTTGGGTCTGTCTTGTTCTTATTCTTTCTATGTAGGCTTCCTTTGTTTTCATTCATATATTAGTTGTGGCCAGTGACATTTTGATCTCTTGCTGCACACAAAACTCTTGTCAATCAACCCCTCTATACTGTAGCATTTTAAGAATAGGTATGATGGGGCACCTAAGGTTAGGATAGGGTAAATCTGGCAAGCGGCAGGTTGAAAGGCAGGGTCAGGAGCTAAGACATGTAGGTGACAACACACAAAGGCAAGAAGTAGATGCAACGGAACTGGGGAAGGATGGTCTGAGAAGGAAGCATGGGCAAAAAGGCTCAAGAGCACAATGGAACTAGAGTGGGAAAAAAGACTAAATTAGTTTTGCAACACAGTGCTGGATAACATGTCTACAGAGAACAAGAAGAGGGAGTTACGAGTTGTAGCTGCTGAGGCAAAGATGCAGAGCCTAGGGAAGCAACTGGAAGTGCTGAAGTGGGATACAGAGATGAGGACTGACAGGAGAATGGTGTCGGGAACAGAAACGTCAGCAAACAGTGGGGACTGAAAGAGGGGAAGGAGCTAAGAAGTCCCTTGTAGAAGTGGTATCAAGCAGCCGCAATGTCTGGGAGATGATAACTGAAACAAGTAAGATGTTTAAATCGGATCCAGAGATATGGAGGGAAAAGAAATGGGAAAAGGAGAGGTAGAGGTTGCTTATTATTCACGGGCTTCATGAGGCGTATGGCAAGCTAAGAGTATATTACATTTTATTCAGCGTATGTCACACACCAATATAAGCTGCCTCCCTACCAGTGAACCAGGTTCAACTAGCCAATCACAGGGAAGCCCACCCAACCTATGAAGTGATGTGGGATACTTTTGAAGCAGCTTTGGTAGACTTACCTTCCCAACTGGTTGATACGGTTCTCACCTTGTCTTGTGGCAAACCTTTGTGTGTTTTAGCTTTATGTTGCGTTGAGCATATTGCAATCAACTTGTTGTTAGAGTGTTATGCCACAGACACATGTTAGGTGACTGGTGACTGAATATATCCTGCAAAACTTACTCAGATTATCTCTACAGCGCTGCTGGCGAATTGCTCGTTCTATTGGTATACCAAGCAGCATTTCTCAACCGAGGTTGCCCCGAACCCTAGGGTTCCTCGAGAGGTCACTAGGGTTCCTCGAGAGGTCACTAGGGTTCCTCGAGAGGTCACTAGGGTTCCTCGAGAGGTCACTAGGGTTCCTCGAGAGGTCACTAGGGTTCCTCGAGAGGTCACTAGGGTTCCTCGAGAGGTCACTAGGGTTCATCGAGAGGTCCCTAGGGTTCCTCGAGAGGTCACTAGGGTTCATCGAGAGGTCACTAGGGTTCATCGAGAGGTCACTAAGGTTCATCGAGAGGTCACTAGGTGTGGAAAATATTGGTATTTTCCGAAAGTTGTAATTGATAAACTTTCCAATATGAACAGATATCCTTAGTGTACCGCTGGTACATGGGGGTATGTAATAGAGAACCATCATACCAGCGGGGAGGAAGCGGGAAGAGGCTGGGCAGGGAGGAGGTAGAGGGAAATGGGACGAGAGTGAAGAGTGAGCCTACCCACCCGAGATCAGGTGATGATGGCGAGTCAAATTTGGAGATTCCGGCCACCTAATCGGATTTAATTACCTCCTTTCGTAATGTGGAGGAATATCCAGTGCCGCGGCGAATATAAAGTGGGACAATCGGTCCAGGAGGTCCAGTAATAGGACAATAATTGTCAAATAAGGTGTGCCGCCGGCGAGTGACGCGGTCATAGGCCTATTTGAACTGAGTGAAATGACCATACGGCAGGATAAAGTCGTAACCCTGATGCTGGGGAGTTCATCTTAGAAGAGACTGAAATATATTCGATGAACTTTGGGAAATGGTGAATATAGTGAAACCGAGTTGTAAATAATCAGGGGTTGATTGTACCGGGCGAGGCTAGCTTGGGTACGCCATACCCCGACCGCCATATTGGACGCGGTTGAAATGAACTAACATATCGCAAGTTATCTACTCGAAATTCAAGTATCGAGACTGTGAATGTGTATAAACTAGTGGGGCATTAAGCCGGATATACGTAATATGTAAAGTTATACGTATAAACAGTACAAAATGTCGGATTAGTGAGAGGATCTGATTCGCTACCCGACCAACCACATGTTAACTAACGCTCGGTCTCGTGGCGTATAAGAGTGCACGGAAATTAACCTTCCTTGACTCGACGAGACAGCTAATACCATCGCGATCGAATCAGATCGCAGGAGGACGTCAACAACGGAACGACTCCCTCATCTAAAGCTAAGTACTCTGCTTGCGAATTTGTTATTGGCCAATGATATTGTTACGCACAGTAGATGTACTTTAGCTAGGTCAACGATCTACGATACACCGCTATGATGCTGTTAATTAGGTGAGTGTTGGTCATGTTAATTTAACTGTGTGTTCTCTACCTCTTCTCCTGATTGATCAGTTGTTTAATAACCAATACAGTCCACTTAAATTTAATATAACATAATTATAATAAATGATCTTCTCAGATTTATTTATACTGGTCCAGAGTGCAGTGGGCTAACGAGAATATTGAAGGTACCCCTTGGGTGCGGCCAGGAGTGGGTAAAGTTCTCACATACCTTAAAGGGAATGACTGCGGTAAAATTACGAGTCTGTCATCTCCTGGGAGTTTGTTTATTGCTAGTGGCGGTGTCCCAGATAGACTTATCTCTCACAATTCCCCACACTAGGGTTCATCGAGAGGTCACTAAGGTTCATCGAGAGGTCACTAGGGTTCATCGAGAGGTCCCTAGGGTTCCTCGAGAGGTCACTAAGGTTCATCGAGAGGTCACTAGGGTTCATCGAGAGGTCACTAAGGTTCATCGAGAGGTCACTAGGGTTCATCGAGAGGTCACTAAGGTTCATCGAGAGGTCACTAGGGTTCCTCGAGAGGTCACTAGGGTTCCTCGAGAGGTCACTAGGGTTCCTCGAGAGGTCACTAGGGTTCCTCGAGAGGTCACTAGGGTTCCTCGAGAGGTCACTAGGGTTCCTCGAGAGGTCACTAGGGTTCCTCGAGAGGTCACTAGGGTTCTCGAGAGGTCACTAGGGTTCCTCGAGAGGTCACTAGGGTTCCTCGAGAGGTCACTAGGTTCCTCGAGAGGTCACTAGGTTCCTCGAGAGGTCACTAGGTTCGTCGAGAGGTCACTAGGGTTCCTCGAGAGGTCACTAGGTTCGTCGAGAGGTCACTAGGGTTCCTCGAGAGGTCACTAGGGTTCCTCGAGAGGTCACTAGGGTTCCTCGAGAGGTCACTAGGGTTCGTCGAGAGGTCACTAGGGTTCGTCGAGAGGTCACTAGGGTTCGTCGAGAGGTCACTAGGGTTCGTCGAGAGGTCACTAGGGTTCCTCGAGAGGTCACTAGGGTTCCTCGAGAGGTCACTAGGGTTCCTCGAGAGGTCGCTAGGGTTCCTCGAGAGGTCGCTAGGGTTCCTCGAGAGGTCCTAGGGTTCCTCGAGAGGTCACTAGGGTTCCTCGAGAGGTCACTAGGGTTCCTCGAGAGGTCACTAGGTTCCTCGAGAGGTCACTAGGGTTCCTCGAGAGGTCACTAGGTTCCTCGAGAGGTCACTAGGGTTCCGAGAGAAATAGTGATAAACAGGATAATGATATGTAAATGCATTTTTGAGTAATATTTGTGTTTTATTTTATATTCATAATTTTATTACACACGTATAACATATTCTTGGAACTTTTTGGGTATTATAATAGTCTTCAACCTGGTATATCATTTAAAAGTATAATAATCATAAGGAATATATTTAGCGACGAGTATACGGCACCAGTGTGAAACCGCTTTTAGTGGTCAGTGGACAGGAGTTATACTTGATGTATTCGTGTATCAAGTGACTCACTCGAGTGGGTAAAGTGCTGGGATAACATGCAGTACCAGAAATTGAAAATGTTCCACTTTCAAACAGTACAATAAGTTGATGTATTGATGACTTGTCACGTGACGCTGAAGAGGTTTTGTGAGATAAACTTTGATGAGTCAACAGATATTACCAGTAAATGTCACGTTGTAGTTTTTGTAAGATTTATCAATGAGGTGAAATTCAAGAAAACTTCTTATGTTGCAAAGAACTGCCTGAGACAAGCGAAGGAAGAGATATATTCAATATTTTGCCCTCATATCTGGAAACAAGAGGTCTCTCCTGGAAGAACTGTGTTGGCATCTGTACTGATGGCATCTGTACTGATGGCGTCTGTACTGATGGCGTCTGTACTGATGGCGTCTGTACTGATGGCGTCTGTACTGATGGCGTCTGTACTGATGGCGTCTGTACTGATGGCATCTGTACTGATGGCGTCTCTTTTACGAGTGTGGAGGTTCATCATCCCCCTCATACAGTCCTTTCCTCTCCTGTCCCCTCCCAAGTTCCTTCCCAAGTTAACTCTAACCTTGCGCCCTCCCCTACTTCAGTAACCTCCATCGCCGCCCCGGTCCTTACTCTCCCTCCACCTTCTGTCTCTGATGTCGTTCTCTGAAACACTTGAAACTGTCTCCGAATATACTGAAGATGAAATCCGTGTGTGTTTATCTTCAGTTCAATTCCGAGTTAAGTATTTGTGTACAAAACGACAACCACAGGTTTCACATTATAGAAGCAAATGTCATTATTTAAATTGGCTTCAAAAAGAATATTCCCTAGACCCAAATATTTGTTCACATGACATTTTGCTTTGACTTACCAAATGCCTTTTCAACATTTTCAATAAATGATTAAGTTATTGTAGTAGTTAGTATCTGTTTTATTAATGTTTATATTTGTTATATATGATATTGCTTAGTTATCTTTATTTTTTTTACAGATATGGTTAATTTTTTTAACCAGTTATCAGAAAAAATATATTTTCCATATGAACTTTAAGTTTATAAAAGATATTAATATTGATAAATAATAATTTTTATGTAGGGGTTCCCTGAGACATGAAAATTATTTCAAGGTTTCCATAAATGCAAAAAGGATGAGTGTATACTTGAGCGTATACGTGAGTGTATACGTGAGTGTATACGTGAGCGTATACATGAGTGCATACGTGAGTGTATACGTGAGTATACGCAAAAAAACAAAATTTGACTGGAGTGACATGGCGTTCCAAACTGAGGTTTCCGCTTCTCCGGGAGCTAATAATCGCGGATCTCCGCTTCGGTACTTCGTAATGCAGGAGGCAAATTCCTGAGTAAACGGACCAACAACCATTTAGGGAAACGAGGTGAATCAGGCTTGTCTCGGGGGAGTCACTTTCGTTAGCGCTCAAGTTGGCTAAACTCAATCTTTCGAAGACCAGGCTCAAGTCATTACGATTTCGTGAGTCATGTTGACGGCTTTGAGGGGGACTTGAACTAGAGTTCGTCACGGCCATGCTAGTGGGAGATTCGTCTCTAAAAACTTGCATTTGTGGACACAGTGGTGCCTATGCTAACCTTGCTATAGTGTAGAAATATACCTAGTTGAATGAATCTTATTGAAGCTAGCTGGTCTGGAGTTTTGAGACTCTCTGACCGCGGGTTCGAACCCCACCCGTGGTATGGTTTGTTTGCGCACTAGTTCATACAGTATTATACGGCAAAGCGCAGGAATTTACAGCTGGTTTGAGTGGAGATTTTGTTAATTACGACGTTGTGCATTCCCGCCAAATATAGGCAAGCATCAATTGGGTCAGTCCAATGTGGACTTTGTTCGTGCACAATCTAAATCATTCACCAAGTGGTACAAAGCCACTGGTGTCACTAACTTCAGTGGGCTAGTGCAAATGGTACTCCTTGATAATCTTCTTAAGTCAGTTCGGCCAGAAGTTCGGGTGTTTTTAGAAGACCATTCAGTGGCAACTGCACTGGAGGCAGCTAGACTTGCTGACACATCTGAGGCCAACGCTCCTTGTCCGAGTGGTCGTTTAAGTTTTCTTCCCAGCATCCTGGTATGGACAGAGATCATCATAGACGGACCTCTGGGTGGATTACGAAGGATGCTGCAGCTGAAGAACGACGTCTACTTCAAAGTCAGCATGAAGCAAAAGACAAGATTCTCGAACCCATTACCTATTTCTAGTGCCACAAGCCTGGTCCCAAAAAGGCTACTTGCCCCAAGTTAGGTAAACTTGTTGATAGTGGTAAGTTAACTTGACTGCTACCATTAGGGAAAATAGCTGTGCTTCCTGCTGAAACAAATCAGTAGGAAATAGATGCCTGTATGGTACCCTTTTATAGTCAAAGTTTAATTTCTCCCAAGGAACATGAAAGTCCCACTGACGTGTCCACCTTCAGGGATACCGGGACTTATTGCTTCCTCTGACAAGAGGGAATACTTCCAATATCTAAGTTGACCTCATTAAACTCCTCAATGTTATTAGATGCCTATGGGGGAGCGGTGTTTTCTGTTCCTTTTGATTATTTTTATTTTAAATTCAGTATTACACTGGGTATT
Organism: Cherax destructor; assembly: GCA_009830355.1. Classification (NCBI taxonomy): domain Eukaryota; kingdom Metazoa; phylum Arthropoda; class Malacostraca; order Decapoda; family Parastacidae; genus Cherax; species Cherax destructor. The sequence goes on along the minus strand of WNWK01012428.1, from coordinate 43,435 downwards.
TAACTTAAGGTGTGTCTGGGATATTCCCCATGAAATATGTTGTATTATTGCTTGGTAATAATCTAAATTCTATATGTAATCCCGAGCCCGTTGTAACCACCGGAGACTCTTCTCCGATGTTGGCTATAACTCGTGTAATGTCCAAAGGAATGTTTAAAAATAATGCTGACCTATCCTTGGAGGACTGTGATCTAGAGCTCGACAATTTATTTTAGGAGGAAAACTGGCCAGGATCTCGTAAATCTAGAAAAAAGTCTCTGATCAAACCTTCCTATTCTGGGGTCGCAGGATTGCCAGATGTTTCTGTTTCCATGCCCGAGGGACTGTCCTTTCGGAGGAGCAACAGTGGGATCCTTCTTTAGCCTTTGCTCTTAAAGCTGCGATGGGCGAATCCATCTCAAATCACCTTTTGAAATATGAAATTAAAAATAACGTCCTAATGTGTTCCGAGACTGGTAAGGAGGTAGGGGAAAGCTTAGTACCAGACAGGCTGGTACTTCCAAAGAAACTCAGAACTCACAATTCATCCATTATTAGATCATAAAACATTTTTTGTTGGCCAAATATAAGAAGAGATGTGCGAAGTTACAACCGTTCCTGTTGTATCTTCAAGTGGGTAAGCCAGGGTAAGCCAGGGTAAGCCAGGGCACTATATTAAACCCACTCCACTTCATCCCATACCCAGTGATGGAGAGCCATCTGTGGACCTAATTTCATTACCAGATGCCAAGTCAGGTGACCAATATCTGTTTACCATTCTTGATAAAACAACTAGGTATCCTAAGGCGTAGTATCCCATGCGTAGTATCAACATTAAAGCCATTCTTAAAGTCCTTAGGTTTATTTCCCACTTTGGTATTCCTCAATCTGTCCAGAGAGACCAGGGCACTAATTTTACAACAAAATTATTCAGAGAAACTTTAACTAGGCTAGAAATCAATCAAAAACTGTCCACTGCCTATCATCCTCAGACCCAAGGCACCTTTGGAAAGGTTTCACCACACCTTAAAAAGTACAATGCGCACATATTGCATGCAATTTTCCCACAGACTGGGATGAATTACTTCCTCTATTGCTGTTTGCAATACGAGAAGCTATGCAAGAATCAACTGGGTACATTCCTTTTTTTCTGATTTTTGGGCATAACGTGAGAGGCCCCCTACACATGCTCAAGGAAGGATGGATGGGAGAAGACGCCTTCAAAACACCCTACAATCCTTCATCAAGGTTGTACGTGGCCCATCAGCTGGCTAGAGCTGACTTAAAATCCTCTCAAAACAAAATAAAATAAAGTATGACAAAACTTCTAAATTTTGCTCCTATAACCCAGGAAACAAGGTGTTGCTCCAGGAACCCTTGCCTGGTCACACCTATAAAGCAAGGTTTAAGGGACCAATGCAAGGTAATCAAAAAGAATTCTGATTTAAACTACGAGGTAACACCTCTTGATAAACCAAATGCAGATAAAGTTTACAACATTAATCAGACTAAACTCTTATATGGGTGTGAAGCATGGGTGGTGAATGTCGCAACAAGAAGGCTGGAAGCAGTGGAGATGTCTTGCTTGAGAGCAATGTGTGGTGTGAATATTATGCAGAGAATCCATAACTTGGAGATTAGGAGGTGCAGGGTTTCTAAAAGTATTATCCAGAAGGCTGAGAAGGGGTTGTTGACGTGGTTTGAACATTTGGAAAGGGTGGAACAAATCGAATGACTTGGAGGGCAGTATCTATAGTGAAGAAGGTGGGTTGAGGTTCTGACATTGGTGAGGGTAAAGGATTTGGAGGGCTGATTGAAGCATGTGAAGGGTGGAGGAAATGGTGCTACCGGGAGGGATTCAGGGAAACCAGTTAGCCCAACTTGAAGTCCTGAAGGTGGGAAGTACAGTGCCTGTGCTCTGAAGGAGAGGTGGACATTTGTTGCAGTTTTTAACTGTAGTGTAGGAACACCTCTGGCAAGACAGTGATAAGGTGAATGATGATGAAAGTGTTTCTTTTTTTCGGTCACCCTGCCTTAGTGGAAAATGGCCGATATGTTATTAGAAAAAGACATGACCCAACTGACAAATTTTCAGAGACTTGGAGGGTATTCTAGGGAAAAAAATTCCAGTCAAATTGACATTCAAGACAGAAATGGTGTGAAACAAGATCCTGCAGCAGAAACTACTGTTAAAGGGCTACCAAAATTACCAGTGAGTGTACCTCGACCACGACAGAACAAAAAGAATTGGAACAACTGGGAGAGAAAGGAAGGACAAACAGGGCAGTCACAGGTGAGCGCACCTCAGGGGAAACAAGCACAACCACCCACAGAACCACTGACAGAACCTTTCAACTCCTACCACCACACACCATCCAAACACAATAACCAGAAACAAGCCACACTCCACATCAATAGTCCCCACACCCTACAGTACTATTACCAACATCACAACAATCTCCCATAATGTCCAGCCCTGCCTTCCCACGTACACTTTCGCCTCCCAGAAACAGTACGAAGGAAGCTGAAATGAACACCAACACAGATGGAATAAATACATGAGTGGCCCAGACTCAGCACTAATGGAGATAAACCTTACATGGGCGATAACAGATATCAGATCAAGGGTAGACAGTGAGAAAAGAGAGTGAGGAGGAGTTGTACTGTTCATCAAAAGCCAATGGAGTTAAGAGGAGATTAGAACACTAGGCAGAGGGCAAGCAGATGAATACAGAGCTGTACATCACTATTAACACTTTTGGACCAGGGGTCCAAAAGTGGTAATGGGATGTACGACTCACCCCCAAACAGCAGGAGACAAAGACAAGAGTACGATGAAAGCAACAGAGTGATGGTGGACATACTAGCAGAGGTCGCCAGAAAGGCCCACATGGGCCGGGAAAAATTACTTGTCATGAGGAATTTTAACCACAAAGAGAATGACTGGGAAAATCTGGAGACAGTTGAGACAGAGACATGGAGGACAAAAATGCTGGAGACGGTGCTGGAAAACTTCATGCACCAACATGCTGGTGACACAACCAGAGAGAGGGGAGAGAATGAACGAGCAAGGCTGGACCTTGTATTCACCTTGAACGGTTCAGACGTAGGGGATATTATGCATGGAAGACAAATTGGCACTTGTGATCATGTGTCCTGAGTTTCAAATGCATGCTAGAGTTAAAAGTGTAGATTGAACTTCAAAAAGGGGACTACACAGGTATGAGGCAATTCCTGCACTATGTACAGTGGAAAAGAGAGCTAGAGGGAAAGGCAGTAAATGAGATGGAACATGTGACCACAAACTGAAGGGCGGCAGAGAGTTCGGGCCCAGGGAGCAACAGGAACAATGGGAAAACCAAAGTGAGCCCATAGTTTACCGGAGGTGTGGAGAGGCCAGAGCCAGGTGTGCTAGAGCATGGAAAAAGTATAGAAAGCAAAGGACACTGGAAAACAAGTTGAGCCATAGAGCCAGAAACAAATATGCACAAATAAGAAATATGAGGAGCAATATGAGAATGACATAAAAAATCAAATCAGACCCAAAGTTGTTATACAGCCACATCAGGAGGAAATCAACAGTCAGGGACCAGGTAATATGGCTGAGGAAGGAAGGAGGGGAGCTTACTGGGAGCAAGATTTACGAAGGTATTCACAGTGGAAACAGAGAGGCATTCAGCAAACTGATGCAGTAGGGTGCACCAGCAAGTGCTGGACACACTGCACACAACCGAGGAGGAGGAGGAGAAACTGCTAGGTGAACTAGATACCTCGAAGGTGATGGGCCCAAATAGCATCTCTCCATGGGTCCTGAGAGAGGAACTATAAATACCCTTCTACCTGCTCTGTGTTAGTGTGACTTTGTAAATGGTCCAAGTCGAACCTAAACGTCGTCGTAAGCTCCTCTCTTCTATGTGCGGGTTGTGTGTGTATTGTTCCAGTCACGGTATTGTGCCTTTTTTGTTATTTAGGGAGGAGATGCATTGTGTGCACCGCTAACATCAGTCTTCAACAAATCTATCGAAACAGGGCAACTGCCTGAGGTGTGGAAGACAGGAAGCAACATAAGCAAAACAGAAGAGAGAGGGATGGAGAGACTGCATTTTCTTGGGCTGTAAAATGCTTTCGACACAATACCACACAAGAGACTGGTTGAAAAGCTAAAGGATCAAGTAGGAATAACAGAAGAGTGCGGGAGGGGATCAAGGAATCCTCACAGGAAGGAAACAACGTCTGATGGTATGTGATGAGGTGTCAGAGTGGGCGAATGTGTCCAATAGGGATACACAAGGGCCAGTCCTAGTTCCAGTGCTGTTTCTTGTATATGTGAATGACTTGACAGATGGGATTGATTCAGTGGTGTCCCTGTTTTTTCAGATAGTATGAAACGAATGAAGAGAATTTAAGCTGACGAGGATCAAGTCTACAAGGGTATCTGGACAGGTTGTAAGCCTGGTATGACAAATGACTCCTGGAGTTTAACTCAAACAAGTACAAAATCACGAAGCTTGGAGGAGGACGAAGATGACTGCAGATGGAGTACAGCCTAGGGGGTCAAAGGCTGCAAAACTCACTCAAGAAAAGGATCTTGGGGTGAGCATCATACTGAGCACATCCCCTGAGGCGTAAATCAACCAAATAACCGCTGCAGCATTTGGGCGCTTGGCAAACCTAATAGCATTTCGACATCTAAGTGAGAAGTCATTTACGACACTGTACACTGTGTACGTCAAGCCCATATTGGAGTAAACAGCGCCAAAATGTAACCCATACCTGGTCAGGAACATCAATAAATTAGAGAAATTGCAAAAGTTTGCATCAAGACCAGTCCTAGAGCTAAGGGGTATGTCCTGCGAGGAGAGGTTGAGGGAACTCAACCTGATGACACTAGAGGACAGGAGGGATAGGGAAGACATGATAACATATAAAATACTGAGAAGAATTGACAAGGTGAACAGGGCCTGAATGTTTCAGAGATGGGACACAGGAACAAGGGACACAGGAACAAGGGGACACAGGAACAAGGGGACACAGGAACAAGGGGACACAGGAACAAGGGACACAACTGGAAGTTAAAAACTGATGAGTCATAGGAAAGTTAGGAAGTATTACTTCAGTCATAGAGTTGCCAGGAAGTGGAATAGTCTGGAGAGTGAGGTAGTGGAGGCAGGATCCATACATAGCTTTAAGAAAGGGTACGATAGGCCTCTTAGAGCAGGGAAAGAGGTGAATCTAGTTGCGACTAGCGAAGATCCGGGCCAGGAGCTGTGAATCGATCCTGCAACCACAAATAGGTGAATACACACAGATATTTCTTGATATTGTTTACTAATTAAAATTCTTGCTTGCTAAACTTCTAATTCTATTTTACAGTTAAAGTCGCAAGAATGGCGCCATTTACAAGATGGAATACCTTCTGACAACCTCGTTCACAAGTACTTCAAACAACTGACCAAGTTTCAGATTAAACAACTACACAGTCGTTACCACCTAGACTTTTTGCTCTTCGACTATAACCTTAACAAGAAACTTTTGAAAAATGCTGCACCAGAATAACACTTGATCCTGTATCACTTAACAAGAAACTTTTGAAAAATGTTACACCAGAATAACACTTGATCCTGTATCACTTAACAAGAAACTTTTGAAAAATGCTACACCAGAATAACACTTGATCCTGTATCACTTAACAAGAAACTTTTGAAAAATGCTACACCAGAATAACACTTGATCTGATCCTTAACAAACTTTGAAAATGCTACACCAGAATAACACTTGATCCTGTATCACTTAACAAGAAACTTTTGAAAAATGCTGCACCAGAATAACACTTGATCCTGTGTCACTACAGAGAATGATTACTGCAGACCCTGGAAGACCTGAAGTAGTAAATAAATCACAGATCTAAGGGGGAACTTGAACCCAGTGGCAAGCGAGTCTTAAAAGTCACAGGCCAGTGTGTTAACCTGTTAACCGCTCTACCAGCTGGCTCTAATACGATTCATTCAACTAAGTATATTTCTATATACCATAGGGAGGTTAGCATGGGGTCCACTGTGACCACAATTACAGGTTTTTACAGAATCTTGGATAAATCTTATTAAAATCAGTTGGCCCAGTGGATAACGCACTGGTCTGTGGATTTCACGACTTACTTGCCATGGATTCAAGTCCATCACTTTCAAGTTTTCACTGCTAAGTTTTTACTGCCTATTTTTCATTACGAAATTTTCACTGACACTGACCTAATTAGCTCTTTTGATTCCATTAGTCAGTCTCACTCTCGGAATCTTCCTGACCTGTTCACTTTTCGTGGTGTTCTTTTTTCTGTTCTTGATAACCTGTTGTCTAAGAATTACCACCTTATTCGACGCTATCAACTTGCCATTTCTTCTCTTAAATCTAATACCAATATTGTCATTCTTTCTTCCGACAAAGGCAATTCGTTGGTTGCCTCCATCGCGAGAATTACCTCCGCAAAGCTGAAGCGTTACTCTCTGACTTACGTATTTACACTCTTCTCGTTTCCAATCCTCTTGATCGCATCAAGAGAACTTTCATCAGTAAACTTTGGAGTCTCGCTGATCTGTGTCCTCTTGACTTTGATCTTGTTCAACGTTTTCGTGTTATTTGTCTCTCTGCTTTATTTCTATGGTCTTCCTAAAACTTATAAACCTGATATCGTTCTACGTCCCATCATATCCTCCAGAGGTTTTGTTCTTATTCTCTTGCCTGGCTACAACTCACTCCCATTCTGGGTACTTTTTCTCCTGCCCACCTTCGTCACTCTCAAGACTTTTGATCGTGTTCGCCCTCTCCCGACCTGTAAGATGTTTAGTCTTGACATGAGTCTTTCTTTACTAATGTCCCTCTTGATAATCTTAATTTCTTCAGAGTGAAGACCAATGTCTTTCTCGATCTTATTTGCCTTCGTGTTCACTCTAACTCCTTTTGCTTTCAAGGTAAATATATTCTCAAAACTTCGGTGTTGCTATGGGTCTCCTCTATCCCCTGTTCTTGTTAACCTTTATATGAAATACTTCGAAACTGTTCTTCTTCCATCTATTTATGCGCGCCCTCCTCCCTGGCTCCGCTATGTAGATAATATTTTTGCTTTTAGCCTCATGACTCTGGTCTCTTCCAACTATTTCTCGATTCCTTTAACAATCTCACACCTTCCATCAAGTTTAAAGCTGAATGGAAATCTAACTCTTTGCTTCCTTTCCATGATGTACATGTCCAATGCTCGCCGACAGAATTTTCTTTTTCCGTTTATCGCAAGCCTATGCACAGTGGCATGTACATTCACTACTTTTCTTGTCATACTCCCTCTGTCAAGAAAAGTGTTCTTATTTCTCTCTCTGCCTTCTCTATATTACCAGTCTTAATAATCTCAACAACTCTCTCCGTTCTTTAGACATCAAACTTACTTCTCGCCAGACTTACAACCTTCGCAGTAATCTAGTTCTTACCTCTCCTCCTGCTTCTGCCTCTTATCCTCTTCAATACTTTAGACAACTGGCCGCTCTCTTGCTGACGGGCTTAAGGGGCACGTCAGTTCCCCTGTCTCTATATTATTTTCTCCCTATAATCTACCGTGTCCATAATTAGTATTGTATTTGCTTTGTCTGCTTTCGTAAGCTGAAGTCTAGGATCTTTTCTTAATTCATTCAAATTCAAATGTTTATTTCTCTGTAAAGATTATAATGTGGGGTTTACATATGGGATATTGTTCCAATGTGTGATTTACATATTATAGAATACTAATTACAAAAAGGGTCACTATCATGCCTAGCATGGCTAGGCATTTCGGGAAGGCTAATAATAAATCTAAATCTTAAAAAAAATTAAAATTCTTTATTTCTCTGTTAATATTACAATGTGGGGTTTACATATTTTATGGTATTATTACATATTATAAAATACTTATTACAAGAAGGTCACTAGTATCCCTGGGTTGCCTAGGCATTTCGGGCAGACTAATACTAGGTCTTACTCTATATTGACACAGAATATGGATCATACTGGTATTAAGGTTAGGTAATTGTAGTGATTAACTAGATTTACAAAACTGAGATTTACCTGGTAGTTCAAAATATTTAAGAACTTAACAATTAGTTTATCTATTAATGGAAATTGTCTCGTTTTGGCATGATACAGTTTCTATATTGGAGTGTCTTAGGCAAACTTATGATTAGCTTAAGAATTATGAAGCAATAGTTGTATTTTATGTTAACAGTCATGTGTAAATTAAGGGGAATCACAGATATCAATAAGTGTATTTTGCTGTGGATATGTGCAAGATAAAGTAGTTTTCATGTGGTTAGCTACTGGTTGGGTGCGTAAGTGAGATAAGATGTTTTTTAACAGTACTTTTGAAAATGGAGGTTGTGTCTGTAGTTCTAGAGTTTTCAGGCAGGGAGTTCCAGATTTTAGGCCCTTTTATGTACATTGAATTTTTGTATAGATTTAGCCGGACACGGGAAATGTCAAAGAGATGTTTGTATCTGGTATTATGTCTATGGGTCCTGTCACAACTCAGAAGTGTTAGTTCAGGTTAAAGTTGTATTATGGTTCTATAAATGTAGATTGCAGAGTAGTAAGTGTGGATGTTCTGAACAGTGAGTAAGTTTAGGTCTTTGAAGAGTGGGGAAGGGGTGTGCCTAGCGTTGGATTGCGTGATAATTCTTACTGCGGCTTTTTGTTGGGTTATTATTGGCTTTAGGTGGGTAATTGCTGTTGATACCCATGCACAAATGGCATATGTGAGGTAGTGATAGATGAGTGAATAGTATTGTGTGAGTAGGGCTGATTGTGGTACATAGTAACGAATCTTAAGAGAGGATCCCCACAGTTTTGGACACTTTCTTTGTTATGTGTTGGATATGGGTGCTGAATTTCAGGCTGCTGTCGAGGTGAAGGCCCAGAAATTTGCCCTTATTATGTTTAGCAATAGGAGTGCTGTTGATCTTAATGTTTAATTGTGGATCACCTGCTCTGTTGCCAAACATAATATAGAAGGTCTTATCAGTGTTGAGTGTAAGTTTATTGGCTGTCATCCATGTAGATATTTTTAGTAATTCGTCGTTAACAATGGTGTTGAGTGAGGCAAGATTTGTGTGGGAGATGACATAAGATGTGTCGTCAGCAAAGAGAATTGGTTTCAGGTGTTGGTGTAACTTAACAAATCTTTGAGGACAATTGTTTTGCACAGGTCTGAGCAAAGTTCAGACCGCATCGACCCGTTGTAGATAATGGGTCGATGCGGTAAGTGTGCAAGATATAAAAATAATCGTGTCCGCGCAGTGCATAATGGGAAAAAACAATTGCGATGTGTTTTTGGTTTAAAACAGCGATTTTGCGGCGTATTATCGGATGGTTTTATGGTTGTATTCTAGGTTTCTTGGTATCATTTGATAGAATAGAAGATATATTACATAAATAAAGATGATTTGCATTGGTTTCAGGAATGGAAATAGCTTGAAGTTGAGCTTAAAGTAGCAGAAATATTCAATTATTTCCGATATTGAAGAGTAAACAAATCACGTCATTCTTCCAATTCACGTCCAAATGGTCGGTTTAATATACGTTCACGAATGCGCTGACATTATTTAAACAATTATTACATTGATGCATAACAAAAAATCTTCTATTTTTTGTGAGTGAATAAAAAATCAAAATGAAATTCATGTGTAAAGCCTAAAACGTAACTAATGAACAAAGGAAATGTTATTTTAGTGCCAGGATGTCTGCGTTGTTTATTCTGGACCCTATTTTGAAATTGGCATATTCTAAAATTTCTGATCACTTTATTGGATAGTTGATATAGTTGAGTGGGAGGTTTCTTGTGGTCAGTCAATAAAATAAAACATACTAGCGAGGTAGCTACGAATTTGGTCGACTGTTACAATTTAACTGGCTTAAAATAGGAGTCAAATTGGGCAAAATCGCCGATGCGTAAATATCGCTGACGCAGCAAAATTTGCGAGAACGTAATTTCGTCAGTTTTCCATCAAATTTTGAGCTTTTTGTTTTATTACTTTCAGAAAAGATTCTCTACCATATGGTAAGAATTTTTATTTTTTAAATTCTTGAACACTGGGCCGTTCAGACCGCGAGTCCGGACACTTAAGGGGACTAGTTTTTATTGTCAGGTTTTCACTGCCTAGTTTAGAACTGTCAAGCTTTCACTGACACTTTTTCACTGCCATGTTTTCACTTATTAGCTTTCATTGCCTAGTTTTCACTGCCTAGGTTTCACTGTCAAGTTCTCACAACCAAGGTTTCACTGTCAAGTTCTCACTGCCTAGGTTTCACTGGCAAGTTCTCACTGCCTAGGTTTCACTGGCAAGTTCTCACAGCCTAGGTTTCACTGTCAAGTTCTCACTGCCTAGGTTTCAGTGGCAAGTTCTCACAGCCTAGGTTTCACTGTCAGGTTCTCACTGCCAAGGTTTCACTGTCAAGTTCTCACTGCCTAGGTTTCACTGGCAAGTTCTCACAGCCTAGGTTTCACTGGCAAGTTCTCACTGCCAAGGTTTCACTGTCAAGTTCTCACTGCCTAGGTTTCATTGGCAAGTTCTCACTGCCTAGGTTTCACTGTCAAGTTCTCACTGCCAAGGTTTCACTGACAAGTTCTCACAGCCTAAGTTTCACTGTCAAGTTCTCACAGCCTAAGTTTCACTGTCAAGTTCTCATAGCCTAAGTTTCACTGTCAAGTTCTCACAGCCTAGGTTTCACTGTCAAGTTCTCACTGCCAAGGTTTCACTGTCAAGTTCTCACTGCCAAGGTTTCACTGTCAAGTTCTCACAGCCTAAGTTTCAGTGTCAAGTTCTCACAGCCTAAGTTTCAGTGTCAAGTTCTCACAGCCTAAGTTTCACTGTCAAGTTCTCACAGCCTAGGTTTCACTGTCAAGTTCTCACAGCCTAGATTTCACTGTCAAGTTCTCACTGCCAAGGTTTCACTGTCAAGTTCTCACAGCCTAAGTTTCACTGTCAAGTTCTCACTGCCAAGGTTTCACTGTCAAGTTCTCACTGCCAAGGTTTCACTGTCAAGTTCTCACAGCCTAGGTTTCACTGTCAAGTTCTCACAGCCTAGGTTTCACTGTCAAGTTCTCACTGCTAAGGTTTCACTGTCAAGTTCTCACAGCCTAAGTTTCACTGTCAAGTTCTCACTGCCAAGGTTTCACTGTCAAGTTCTCACTGCCAAGGTTTCACTGTCAAGTTCTCACAGCCTAGGTTTCACTGTCAAGTTCTCACTGCCAAGGTTTCATTGTCAAGTTCTCACAGCCTAAGTTTCACTGTCAAGTTCTCACTGCCAAGGTTTCACTGTCAAGTTCTCACTGCCAAGGTTTCACTGTCAAGTTCTCACAGCTTAAGTTTCACTGTCAAGTTCTCACTGCCAAGGTTTCACTGTCAAGTTCTCACTGCCAAGGTTTCACTGTCAAGTTCTCACAGCCTAAGTTTCACTGTCAAGTTCTCACTGCAAAGGTTTCACTGTCAAGTTCTCACTGCCAAGGTTTCACTGTCAAGTTCTCACTGCCAAGGTTTCACTGTCAAGTTCTCACTGCCAAGGTTTCACTGTCAAGTTCTCACAGCCTAGGTTTCACTGTCAAGTTCTCACTGCCAAGGTTTCACTGTCAAGTTCTCACAGCCTAAGTTTCACTGTCAAGTTCTCACTGCCAAGGTTTCACTGTCAAGTTCTCACTGCCAAGGTTTCACTGTCAAGTTCTCACAGCCTAGGTTTCACTGTCAAGGTCTCACTGCCAAGGTTTCACTGTCAAGTTCTCACTGCCAAGGTTTCACTGTCAAGTTCTCACAGCCTAAGTTTCACTGTCAAGTTCTCACTGCCAAGGTTTCACTGTCAAGTTCTCACAGCCTAGGTTTCACTGTCAAGGTCTCACTGCCAAGGTTTCACTGTCAAGTTCTCACTGCCAAGGTTTCACTGTCAAGTTCTCACAGCCTAAGTTTCACTGTCAAGTTCTCACTGCCAAGGTTTCACTGTCAAGTTCTCACAGCCTAGGTTTCACTGTCAAGGTCTCACTGCCAAGGTTTCACTGTCAAGTTCTCACTGCCAAGGTTTCACTGTCAAGTTCTCACTGCCAAGGTTTCACTGTCAAGTTCTCACTGCCAAGGTTTCACTGTCAAGTTCTCACTGCCAAGGTTTCACTGTCAAGTTCTCACTGCCAAGGTTTCACTGTCAAGTTCTCACTGCCAAGGTTTCACTGTCAAGTTCTCACAGCCTAGGTTTCACTGTCAAGGTCTCACTGCCAAGGTTTCACTGTCAAGTTCTCACTGCCAAGGTTTCACTGTCAAGTTCTCACAGCCTAAGTTTCACTGTCAAGTTCTCACTGCCAAGGTTTCACTGTCAAGTTCTCACTGCCAAGGTTTCACTGTCAAGTTCTCACAGCCTAGGTTTCACTGTCAAGGTCTCACTGCCAAGGTTTCACTGTCAAGTTCTCACTGCCAAGGTTTCACTGTCAAGTTCTCACTGCCAAGGTTTCACTGTCAAGTTCTCACAGCCTAAGTTTCACTGTCAAGTTCTCACTGCCAAGGTTTCACTGTCAAGTTCTCACAGCCTAAGTTTCACTGTCAAGTTCTCACTGCCAAGGTTTCACTGTCAAGTTCTCACAGCCTAGGTTTCACTGTCAAGTTCTCACTGCCAAGTGAATAATGTATTCTTGACAATATTTATAATTAAAAGATTTGGCTATGACACTTGGGATATTTTACACCTTACAAACATACTAATATAGATATTATTATTATTATTATTATTATTATTATTATTATTATTATTATTATTATTATTATTATTATTAATTATTATTATTACAGGTGATAATGATGGTAACATACAATGAACGGGAGGGTAGTATCATGATACACTGCCTGGGTAGTATCATGATACACTGCCTGGGTAGTATCATGATACACTGCCTGGGTAGTATCATGATACACTGCCTGGGTAGTATCATGATACACTGCCTGGGTAGTATCATGATACACTGCCTGGGTAGTATCATGATACACTGCCTGGGTAGTATCATGATACACTGCCTGGGTAGTATCATGATACACTGCCTGGGTAGTATCATGATACTTTACCTGGGTAGTATCATGATACACTGCCTGGGTAGTATCATGATACTTTACCTGGGTAGTATCATGATACACTGCCTGGGTAGTATCATGATACTTTACCTGGGTAGTATCATGATACACTGCTTGGGTAGTATCATGATACACTGCCTGGGTAGTATCATGATACACTGCCTGGGTAGTATCATGATACACTGCCTGGGTAGTATCATGATACACTGCCTGGGTAGTATCATGATACACTGCCTGGGTAGTATCATGATACACTGCTTGGGTAGTATCATGATACTTTCCTGGGTAGTATCATGATACTTTACCTGGGTAGTATCATGATACACTGCTTGGGTAGTATCATGATACTTTACCTGGGTAGTATCATGATACTTTACCTGGGTAGTATCATGATACACTGCTTGGGTAGTATCATGATACTTTACCTGGGTAGTATCATGATACTTTACCTGGGTAGTATCATGATACACTACCTGGGTATGATGATAAACTGCCTGGATAGCATGATTCACTGCCTGAGTATCATGATACACAGCCTGGATAGCATGATGCACTTCCTGGGTATCATGATACAATGCCTGGGTAGCATTATACACTGCCTGGGCATCATGATACACTGCCTGGGCATCATGATACACTGCCTGGAAGGACTATAGCAACCACAGGGCAGCAAACGCCTGTGTTGCAAACGCCTGTGTTGCAATGAGCCATCCCTTGCCGTGGTGGGTCACCTTGCCGTGGTGGGTCACCTTGCCGTGGTGGGTCACCTTGCCGTGGTGGGTCACCTTGCCGTGGTGGGTCACCTTGCCGTGGTGGGTCACCTTGCCAGTGTTGGGTCACCTTGCCGTGATGGGTACGTTTCAGCGGGTTAGCCGCTGGCTGCCACCCAAATCCTTTCCCCTGAACGGCGGGTATTATTACCCCTATCTTCTAAATTACACCCACCACTGTCTAATTACTCCCACCACTGACTAATTACACCCACCACTGACTTTACACCCACCACTGACTTGCTACACCCACCACTGACTTGCTACACCCACCACTGACTTACTACACCCACCACTGACTTGCTACACCCACCACTGACTTATTACACCCACCACTGACTTGCTACACCCACCACTGACTTGCTACACCCACCACACTGACTTGTTACACTACCATGGATGAATCAAGGTCAATGGCATGTTGAAGAGAGGCCGCTACCAGGTGACAGTCAGCACCTTCGTAAACTATAGCGAAGTCAACCACATAAAGTGACGATCAAATGTGCGATGGAAGAACAGATGGTAGATCGTTTATAGCCAAGAGAAAACAGGTGGTGCTTAGAATACAACCTTGTGGGACTCCCTCGGCCTGAACAAAGTCTGAGGAAGGCGAGGCGCCAAGACGGACACGAAAATGTCTTTCAGATTAGAAAGCAGCAAGGAAGGTTGGTAGATTACCGCGGAGGCCTAAGGAGTAGGCCTGAACTAAGATCTCCAAGTGGTGTCATATTCCCTCTCGAGATCAAACACAGACTGCCAGAACGGAGTGTGTTTCAGCAAAGGCATTTCGCACATATGTATCTAATTGGAGCAAGGTGTCCAGAGTAGAGCCATATTGGAGAGGAAAAAGACTATTGTGAGTCTCCAGATACCACATCAGACGTCTATTCACCAATCGTTCCATCACCTTTCAGACTACACTGGTCAGAGCAATGGGACGATAGTGAGAGGTATCAAGCCCCAAAGTACCTGGCTTAGAGAAACGGCAGTACAATGGCAGATTTCCATTGCTGAGGAAGAACCCTTTGTGTCCAAACAAGATTGAAAGGACTGTAAGGGCTGTAGAATAAAGATGCTGTAGCATATACATATGAATACCATCATGCCCAGCTGCGATGACCGGCAAGCCGACTCTAGCTCTAAGAGAGTAAAAGCACGTTATAAGGCTCCATCCCATTAGAAGAAAAATCCAAGGGTGATTGCTCCCTGGCAGACTTAGAAGCGAGAAAAGAAGGACAGAGGTGAAGCCCTTGGGAGACATGGACAAGATAGTTCCCGATTTCCGTGGCAACTTCAAGAGGTTCCGCGACACTAACACCAGCAACCCGCAAAACGGGAGCTGGGTCCGTAGCGTACTTGCCACACAACCTCCGTACCTTCTTCCAAAACGCACACATAGTTAAAGTTGGGGTAATGGTAGAAATGTAGTCTTGCCAACAATTGCGTTTAGCATCGCATATGACGTGATGTTGCAGTCGAAACTATGGTCGAAAACTGGTGCACCAGCTCATTAATAGATGACGAAGAAGGGTCCCTATGAAAAGCAGTAAGATGAGAGTATAAGTCCCAGTTTGCTCGTCCAGATTGCCAACCGGGGCTACGAGGAAGTCGGGAATACGTAGTAGAAATAAGAAGAATAGGAAAGTGAGATCAATGTCATGCAAATCCGGGAGAACAGACCAAGCGTAATCAAGTGCAATTGATGAGGAGCAGATAGAAAGATCAATACAAGAGAGAGACTGAGTGCGAGTGTCAAAATGGGGGGGAGCACCTGTGTTTAAAACATGAAGAGGATGAGAAGTGAGAAGAGTCTGCAACTGATCACCACGAGAGTCACAGTGGGACCCTCCCCAAGGATGATGAGCGTTAAAATCACCTAACATCCAAGATACAGAATGCACGGGAAGGGGAGAGATATAGAGAGCAAACTGTATACCACCTGTGCAAATAAATAAGGGCTGCAGTATAATGCAGCAGAGAATGAACGAAGACCTGTCGAAAAGGTATACCAACGCGCACAAGAAGCCCACTCTCATTAAAAGTTTCATAGGGTAGGGGATCAGAAGAATGCAACAGCACATAACCCAAAATGGGATGGATAACAGCTGAACGAACTTTAGGCTCTTGTAACCCGACACACATTATTCACCACGATAGGTATTTCAACAATGAGAAGCGATAAAATCTACAGGCCAGTAAGGTCGGTGAAGTCTATGTGTGGAGGAAAGGAAAGCGAGTACAGGGAGGAATCGGAATGCTGTGAAGGAAAAGATTGCTGCAAGGGTTGTGAAAAATAAGAAGGGGCATAAAGGGGTTCACCGGTGTCCATCGAGGGTTTCGTCTCTGCAATATAGTTGGAGATATCGTCAAGTGTCTCAGCGGACAAGGAAGACGCCGATACCATGACTTCAGAGACAGGTGAGGTAGAGCAAGTACAGATCGGGGAGACTATGGAGGGAACCAAAGAGGTCTGAGATGGAAGGGGAGTATGAACCTGGAGAGTAAGTAAGATGTGCTGGCGAGGACAGAAGATACCTGTGGGGGAACAGAAGAGGAAAGAAATTGGAAGGGGGGTGGAGAAGCCTGGGAGGGAACAGGAGAAGAGGGGACCACACGAGGGAGGCGAACCTCCACCTTCATGTGAGAGTTAGAAAGGGGGTGAGACCTAGGCACCAAGGCCTAAAAGGAGAACTATTGGGGAATTGTAAGCACTGGAGAAATGCAAAGAGGCTTTGACTTAGGAGACAGGTTCAACTTCGCAGGTGATAGGCACGAAGAAGGTGCAGGCGTGAGAGGCCTCCCAGACTGAGATACTAGCGGGAGAGAAGATGAAATAGAGGTAGGAAGAGGTAAGGAGGTGGGAGTTTCAGAAGGCAAAACCGTGAAGGAATTAAAGACGGGGGTGACCCCAGAAGACACAGCAATGGAGGAACTGGGAGGCAAGAGGACCGCCGAGGTTGGAGGTCTCCTAGCTACTCGAGAATAAGGAACACGAGGAAGACTCCCCTGAAGACGGAGCCGAGAGACAGCCATAGCATATGGCCTTCACTCTCCTTAAGACAACGGATTTCACGTTCATTAAGATAGACCTGACATCGGCGGGAAAAAGAAGGGTGAGTTTCATTGCAATTAAGACACGTAAGGGAAGACTGCAAGATGCATGGACATGATCTGCAGCAACACAGACTGGACACTCCACTACAGACCTTCAGTATTTAGCTGAATGTTCGAAGTGACAACAATTTCGACACTGTTGGGGCATAGGGACCACTTTAAGGACCCCTGGGTGATGTCCTGCAATATAAACGGAGGACAGGAGGTGTCATCTGCGTGTGGCAAGGTGCACTGGGAGTGTTAACTACGTTGGTGTCATCTGCGTGTGGCAAGGTGCACTGGGAGTGTTAACTACGTTGGTGTCATCTGCGTGTGGCAAGGTGCACTGGGAGTGTAAACTACGTTGGTGTCATCTGTGTGTGGCAAGATGCACTAGGAGTGTTAACTACGGTGGTGTCATCTGCGTGTGGCAAGGTGCACTGGGAGTGTTAACTACGTTAGTGTCATCTGCGTGTGGCAAGGTGCACTGGGAGTGATAACTACGTTTGTGTCATCTGCGTGTGGCAAGGTGCACTGGGAGTGTTAACTACGTTGGTGTCATCTGTGTGTGGCAAGGTGCACTAGGAGTGTTAACTACGGTGGTGTCATCTGCGTGTGGCAAGGTGCACTGGGAGTGTTAACTACGTTGGTGTCATCTGCGTGTGGCAAGGTGCACTGGGAGTGTTAACTACGTTGGTGTCATCTGCGTGTGGCAAGGTGCACTGGGAGTGTAAACTACGTTGGTGTCATCTGTGTGTGGCAAGATGCACTAGGAGTGTTAACTACGGTGGTGTCATCTGCGTGTGGCAAGGTGCACTGGGAGTGTTAACTACGTTAGTGTCATCTGCGTGTGGCAAGGTGCACTGGGAGTGATAACTACGTTTGTGTCATCTGCGTGTGGCAAGGTGCACTGGGAGTGTTAACTAGTTGGTGTCATCTGTGTGTGGCAAGGTGCACTAGGAGGTTAACTACGGTGGTGTCATCTGCGTGTGGCAAGGTGCACTGGGGAGTGTTAACTACGTTGGTGTCATCGCGTGTGGCAAGGTGCACTGGGAGTGTTAACTACGTTGGTGTCATCTGCGTGTAGCAAGGTGCACTGGGGAGTGTTAACTACGTTGGTGTCATCTGCGTGTGGCAAGGTGCACTGGGAGTGTTAACTACGTTGTGTCATCTGCGTGTGGCAAGGGCACCTGGGAGTGTTAACTACGTTGGGTCATCTTCGTGTGGCAAGGTGCACTGGGAGTGTTAACTACGTTGGTGTCATCTGCGTGTGGCAAGGTGCACTGGGAGTGCTTAACTACAGTTGGTGTCATCTGCGTGTGGCAAGGTGCACTGGGAGTGTTAACTACGTTGGTGTCATCTGGTGTGGCGGTGCACTGGGAGTGTTAACTACGTTTGTGTCATCTGCGTGGGCAAGGTGCACTGGGGAGTGTTAACTACGTTGGTGTCATCTGCGTGTGGCAAGGTGCACTGGGAGTGTTAACTACGTTGGTGTCATCTGCGTGTGGCATGGTGTACTGGGAGTGTTAACTACGTTGGTGTCATCTCCGTGTGGCAAGGTGAACTGGGAGTGTTAACTACGTTGGTGTCATCTGCGTGTGGCAAGGTGCACTGGGAGTGTTAACTACGGTGGTGTCATCTGCGTGTGGCAAGGTGCACTGGGAGTGTTAACTACGGTGGTGTCATCTGCGTGTGGCAAGGTGCACTGGGAATGTTAACTACGTTGGTGTCATCTGCGTGTGGCAAGGTGAACTGGGAGTGTTAACTACGTTGGTGTCATCTGCGTGTGGCAAGGTGCACTGGGAGTGTTAACTACGTTGGTGTCGTCTGCGTGTTGCATGGTGAAATTGGAGTGTTAACTACGTTGGTGTCATCTGCGTGTGGCAAGGTGCACTGAAAGTGTTAACTACGTTGGTGTCATCTGCGTGTGGCATGGTGCACTGGGGGTGTTAACTACGTTGGTGTCATCTGCGTGTGGCATGGTGCACTGGGAGTGTTAACTACGTTGGTGTCATCTGCGTGTGGCATGGTGCACTGGGAGTGTTAACTACGTTGGTGTCATCTGCGTGTGGCATGATGCACTGGGAGTGTTAACTACGTTGGTGTCATCTGCGTGTGGCAAGGTGAACTGGGAGTGTTAACTACGTTGGTGTCATCTGCGTGTGGCAAGGTGCACTGGGAGTGTTAACTACGTTGGTGTCATCTCCGTGTGGCAAGGTGCACTGGGTGGTAACTACGTTGGTGTCATCTGTGTGTGGCAAGGTGCACTGGGAGTGTAAACTACTTTGGTGTCATTTGTGTGTGGTGTTGCACTGGGAGTGTTAACTACGTTGGTGTCATCTGCGTGTGGCAAGGTGCACTGGGAGTGTTAACTACGTTGGTGTCATCTGCGTGTGGCATGGTGTACTGGGAGTGTTAACTACGTTGGTGTCATCTCCGTGTGGCAAGGTGCATTGGGAGTGTTAACTACGTTGGTGTCATCTGCGTGTGGCAAGGTGCTCTGCGAGTGTTAACTACGGTGGTGTCATCTGCGTGTGGCAAGGTGCACTGGGAATGTTAACTACGGTGGTGTCATCTGCGTGTGGCAAGGTGCACTGGGAGTGTTAACTACGGTGGTGTCATCTGCGTGGGCAAGGTGCACTGGGAGTGTTAACTACGGTGGTGTCATCTGCGTGTGGCAAGGTGCACTGGGAATGTTAACTACGTTGGTGTCATCTGCGTGTGGCAAGGTGAACTGGGAGTGTTAACTACGTTGGTGTCATCTGCGTGGGCAAGGTGCACTGGGAGTGTTAACTACGTTGGTGTCATCTGCGTGTGGCAAGGTGCACTGGGAGTGTTAACTACGTTGGTGTCATCTGCGTGTGGCAAGGTGCACTGGGAGTGTTAACTACGTTGGTGTCATCTGCGTGTGGCAAGGTGCACTGGGAGTGTTAACTACGTTGGTGTCATCTGCGTGTGGCAAGGTGCACTGGGAGTGTTAACTACGTTGGTGTCATCTGCGTGTGGCAAGGTGCACTGGGAGTGTTAACTACGTTGGTGTCATCTGCGTGTGGCATGGTGCACTGGGAGTGTTAACTACGTTGGTGTCATCTGCGTGTGGCAAGGTGCACTGGGAGTGTTAACTAGGGTTGGTGTCATCTGCGTGTGGCAAGGTGCGCTGGGAGTGTTAACTACGGTGGTGTCATCTGCGTGTGGCAAGGTGCACTGGGAGTGTTAACTACGTTGGTGTCATCTGCGTGTGGCAAGGTGAACTGGGAGTGTTAACTACGGTGGTGTCATCTGCGTGTGGCAAGGTGAACTGGGAGTGTTAACTACGTTGGTGTCATCTGCGTGTGGCAAGGTGCTGGGAGTGTTAACTAGGGTTGGTGTCATCTGCGTGTGGCAAGGTGCACTGGGAGTGTTAACTACGTTGTGTCATCTGCGTGTGGCAAGGTGCACTGGGAGTGTTAACTACGTTGGTGTCATCTGCGTGTGGCATGGTGTACTGGGAGTGTTAACTACGTTGGTGTCATCTCCGTGTGGCAAGGTGAACTGGGAGTGTTAACTACGTTGGTGTCATCTGCGTGTGGCAAGGTGCACTGGGAGTGTTAACTACGTTGGTGTCATCTGCGTGTGGCAAGGTGCACTGGGAGTGTTAACTACGTTGGTGTCATCTGCGTGTGGCAAGGTGCACTGGGAGTGTTAACTACGTTGGTGTCATCTGCGTGTGGCAAGGTGAACTGGGAGTGTTAACTACGTTGGTGTCATCTGCGTGTGGCAAGGTGCACTGGGAGTGTTAACTACGTTGGTGTCATCTGCGTGTGGCAAGGTGCACTGGGAGTGTTAACTACGTTGGTGTCATCTGCGTGTGGCAAGGTGAACTGGGAGTGTTAACTACGTTGGTGTCATCTGCGTGTGGCAAGGTGCACTGGGAGTGTTAACTACGTTGGTGTCATCTGCGTGTGGCAAGGTGCACTGGGAGTGTTAACTACGTTGGTGTCATCTGCGTGTGGCAAGGTGCACTGGGAGTGTTAACTACGTTGGTGTCATCTGCGTGTGGCAAGGTGCACTGGGAGTGTTAACTACGTTGGTGTCATCTGCGTGTGGCAAGGTGAACTGGGAGTGTTAACTACGTTGGTGTCATCTGCGTGTGGCAAGGTGCACTGGGAGTGTTAACTACGTTGGTGTCATCTGCGTGTGGCAAGGTGCACTGGGAGTGTTAACTACGTTGGTGTCATCTGCGTGTGGCAAGGTGACTGGGAGTGTTAACTACGTTGGTGTCATCTGCGTGTGGCAAGGTGAACTGGGGTGTTAACTACGTTGGTGTCATCTGCGTGTGGCAAGGTGCACTGGGAGTGTTAACTACGTTGGTGTCATCTGCGTGTGGCAAGGTGCACTGGGAGTGTTAACTACGTTGGTGTCATCTGCGTGTGGCAAGGTGCACTGGGAGTGTTAACTACGTTGGTGTCATCTGCGTGTGGCAAGGTGACTGGGAGTGTTAACTACGTTGGTGTCATCTGCGTGTGGCAAGGTGCACTGGGAGTGTTAACTACGTTGGTGTCATCTGCGTGTGGCAAGGTGCACTGGGAGTGTTAACTACGTTGGTGTCATCTGCGTGTGGCAAGGTGCACTGGGAGTGTTAACTACGTTGGTGTCATCTGCGTGTGGCAAGGTGCACTGGGAGTGTTAACTACGTTGGTGTCATCTGCGTGTGGCAAGGTGCACTGGGAGTGTTAACTACGTTGGTGTCATCTGCGTGTGGCAAGGTGCACTGGGAGTGTTAACTACGTTGGTGTCATCTGCGTGTGGCAAGGTGACTGGGAGTGTTAACTACGTTGGTGTCATCTGCGTGTGGCAAGGTGAACTGGGAGTGTTAACTACGTTGGTGTCATCTGCGTGTGGCAAGGTGCACTGGGAGTGTTAACTACGGTGGTGTCATCTGCGTGTGGCAAGGTGCACTGGGAGTGTTAACTACGGTGGTGTCATCTGCGTGTGGCAAGGTGCACTGGGAGTGTTAACTACGGTGGTGTCATCTGCGTGTGGCAAGGTGCACTGGGAATGTTAACTACGTTGGTGTCATCTGCGTGTGGCAAGGTGAACTGGGAGTGTTAACTACGTTGGTGTCATCTGCGTGTGGCAAGGTGCACTGGGAGTGTTAACTACGTTGGTGTCGTCTGCGTGTGTGCATGGTGAAATTGGAGTGTTAACTACGTTGGTGTCATCTGCGTGTGGCAAGGTGCACTGAAAGTGTTAACTACGTTGGTGTCATCTGCGTGTGGCATGGTGCACTGGGGTGTTAACTACGTTGGTGTCATCTGCGTGTGGCATGGTGCACTGGGAGTGTTAACTACGTTGGTGTCATCTGCGTGTGGCATGGTGCACTGGGAGTGTTAACTACGTTGGTGTCATCTGCGTGTGGCATGATGCACTGGGAGTGTTAACTACGTTGGTGTCATCTCTGGGCAAGGTGAACTGGGAGTGTTAACTACGTTGGTGTCATCTGCGTGTGGCAAGGTGCACTGGGAGTGTTAACTACGGTGGTGTCATCTGCGTGTGGCAAGGTGCACTGGGAGTGTTAACTACGGTGGTGTCATCTGCGTGTGGCAAGGTGCACTGGGAGTGTTAACTACGTTGGTGTCATCTGCGTGTGGCAAGGTGAACTGGGAGTGTTAACTACGTTGGTGTCATCTGCGTGTGGCAAGGTGCACTGGGAGTGTTAACTACGTTGGTGTCATCTGCGTGTGGCAAGGTGCACTGAAAGTGTTAACTACGTTGGTGTCATCTGCGTGTGGCATGGTGCACTGGGGGTGTTAACTACGTTGGTGTCATCTGCGTGTGGCATGGTGCACTGGGAGTGTTAACTACGTTGGTGTCATCTGCGTGTGGCATGGTGCACTGGGAGTGTTAACTACGTTGGTGTCATCTGCGTGTGGCATGATGCACTGGGAGTGTTAACTACGTTGGTGTCATCTGCGTGTGGCAAGGTGCACTGGGAGTGTTAACTACGTTGGTGTCATCTGCGTTTGGCAAGGTGCACTGGGAGTGTTAACTACGTTGGTGTCATCTGCGTGTGGCAAGGTGCACTGGGAGTGTTAACTACGTTGGTGTCATCTGCGTGTGGCAAGGTGCACTGGGAGTGTTAACTACGTGGTGTCATCTGCGTGTGGCAAGGTGCACTGGGAGTGTTAACTACGTTGGTGTCATCTGCGTGTGGCAAGGTGCACTGGGAGTGTTAACTACGTTGGTGTCATCTGCGTGTGGTAGGTGCACTGGGAGTGTTAACTACGTTGGTGTCATCTGCGTGTGCAAGGTGCACTGGAGTGTTAACTACGTTGGTGTCATCTGCGTTTGGCAAGGTGCACTGGAGTGTTAACTACGTTGGTGTCATCTGCGTGTGGCAAGGTGCACTGGGAGTGTTAACTACGTTGGTGTCATCTGCGTGTGGCAAGGTGCACTGGGAGTGTTAACTACGTTGGTGTCATCTGCGTGTGGCAAAGTGCGCTGGGAGTGTTAACTACGGTGGTGTCATCTGTGTGTGGCAAGGTGCACTGGGAGTGTTAACTACGTTGGTGTCATCTGTGTGTGGCAAGGTGCACTGGGAGTGTTAACTACGTTGGTGTCATCTGGTGTGGCAAGGTGAACTGGGAGTGTTAACTACGTTGGTGTCATCTGCGTGTGGCAAGGTGAACTGGGAGTGTTAACTACGTTGGTGTCATCTGCGTGTGGCAAAGTGCACTGGGAGTGTTAACTACGTTAGTGTCATCTGCGTGTGGCAAAGTGCACTGGGAGTGTTAACTACGTTGGTGTCATCTGCGTGTGGCAAGGTGCACTGGGAGTGTTACCTACGTTGGTGTCATCTGCGTGTGGCAAGGTGCACTGGGGTGTTAACTACGTTGGTGTCATCTGCGTGTGGCAAGGTGCACTGGGGTGTTAACTACGTTGGTGTCATCTGCGTGTGGCAAGGTGCACTGGGAGTGTTAACTACGTTGGTGTCATCTGCGTGTTGCATGGTGCACTGGGAGTGTTAACTACGTTGGTGTCATCTGCGTGTGGCAAGGTGACTGGGAGTGTTAACTACGGTGGTGTCATCTGCGTGTGGCAAGGTGTGCTGGAGTGTTAACTACGGTGGTGTCATCTGCGTGTGGCAAGGTGCACTGGGAGTGTTAACTACGTTGGTGTCATCTGCGTGTGGCAGTGAACTGGGAGTGTTAACTACGTTGGTGTCATCTGCGTGTGGCAAGGTGACTGGGAGTGTTAACTACGTTGGTGTCATCTGCGTGGCAAGGTGCACTGGGAGTGTTAACTACGTTGGTGTCATCTGCGTGTGGCATGGTGCACTGGGAGTGTTAACTACGTTGGTGTCATCTGCGTGTGGCAAGGTGCACTGGGAGTGTTAACTACGTTGGTGTCATCTGCGTGTGGCAAGGTGCACTGGGAGTGTTAACTACGTTGGTGTCATCTGCGTGTGGCATGGTGCACTGGGAGTGTTAACTACGTTGGTGTCATCTGCGTGTGGCAAGGTGAACTGGGAGTGTTAACTACGGTGGTGTCATCTGCGTGTGGCAAGGTGTGCTGGGAGTGTTAACTACGGTGGTGTCATCTGCGTGTGGCAAGGTGCACGGGGGAGTGTTAACTACGTTGGTGTCATCTGCGTGTGGCAAGGTGAACTGGGAGTGTTAACTACGGTGGTGTCATCTGCGTGTGGCAAGGTGAACTGGGAGTGTTAACTACGTTGGTGTCATCTGCGTGTGGCAAGGTGTGCTGGGAGTGTTAACTACGGTGGTGTCATCTGCGTGTGGCAAGGTGCACTGGGAGTGTTAACTACGTTGGTGTCATCTGCGTGGGCAAGGTGCACTGGGAGTGTTAACTACGGTGGTGTCATCTGCGTGTGGCAAGGTGCACTGGGAGTGTTAACTACGGTGGTGTCATCTGCGTGTGGCAAGGTGCACTGGGAGTGTTAACTACGGTGGTGTCATCTGCGTGTGGCAAGGTGCACTGGGAATGTTAACTACGTTGGTGTCATCTGCGTGTGGCAAGGTGAACTGGGAGTGTTAACTACGTTGGTGTCATCTGCGTGTGGCAAGGTGCACTGGGAGTGTTAACTACGTTGGTGTCGTCTGCGTGTTGCATGGTGAAATTGGAGTGTTAACTACGTTGGTGTCATCTGCGTGTGGCAAGGTGCACTGAAAGTGTTAACTACGTTGGTGTCATCTGCGTGTGGCATGGTGCACTGGGGGTGTTAACTACGTTGGTGTCATCTGCGTGTGGCATGGTGCACTGGGAGTGTTAACTACGTTGGTGTCATCTGCGTGTGGCATGGTGCACTGGGAGTGTTAACTACGTTGGTGTCATCTGCGTGTGGCATGATGCACTGGGGTGTTAACTACGTTGGTGTCATCTGCGTGTGGCAAGGTGAACTGGGAGTGTTAACTACGTTGGTGTCATCTGCGTGTGGCAAGGTGCACTGGGAGTGTTAACTACGTTGGTGTCATCTCCGTGTGGCAAGGTGCACTGGGTGTGTAACTACGTTGGTGTCATCTGTGTGTGGCAAGGTGCACTGGGAGTGTAAACTACTTTGGTGTCATTTGTGTGTGGCAAGTTGCACTGGGAGTGTTAACTACGTTGGTGTCATCTGCGTGTGGCAAGGTGCACTGGGAGTGTTAACTACGTTGGTGTCATCTGCGTGTGGCATGGTGTACTGGGAGTGTTAACTACGTTGGTGTCATCTCCGTGTGGCAAGGTGCATTGGGAGTGTTAACTACGTTGGTGTCATCTGCGTGTGGCAAGGTGCACTGCGAGTGTTAACTACGGTGGTGTCATCTGCGTGTGGCAAGGTGCACTGGGAATGTTAACTACGGTGGTGTCATCTGCGTGTGGCAAGGTGCACTGGGAGTGTTAACTACGGTGGTGTCATCTGCGTGTGGCAAGGTGCACTGGGAGTGTTAACTACGGTGGTGTCATCTGCGTGTGGCAAGGTGCACTGGGAATGTTAACTACGTTGGTGTCATCTGCGTGTGGCAAGGTGAACTGGGAGTGTTAACTACGTTGGTGTCATCTGCGTGTGGCAAGGTGCACTGAGAGTGTTAACTACGTTGGTGTCGTCTGCGTGTTGCATGGTGAAATTGGAGTGTTAACTACGTTGGTGTCATCTGCGTGTGGCAAGGTGCACTGAAAGTGTTAACTACGTTGGTGTCATCTGCGTGTGGCATGGTGCACTGGGGTGTTAACTACGTTGGTGTCATCTGCGTGTGGCATGGTGCACTGGGAGTGTTAACTACGTTGGTGTCATCTGCGTGTGGCATGGTGCACTGGGAGTGTTAACTACGTTGGTGTCATCTGCGTGTGGCATGATGCACTGGGAGTGTTAACTACGTTGGTGTCATCTGCGTGTGGCAAGGTGCACTGGGAGTGTTAACTACGTTGGTGTCATCTGCGTATGGCAAGGTGCACTGGGAGTGTTAACTACGTTGGTGTCATCTGCGTGTGGCAAGGTGCACTGGGAGTGTTAACTACGTTGGTGTCATCTGCGTGTGGCAAGGTGCACTGGGAGTGTTAACTACGTTGGTGTCATCTGCGTGTGGCAAGGTGCACTGGGAGTGTTAACTACGTTGGTGTCATCTGCGTGTGGCAAGGTGCACTGGGAGTGTTAACTACGTTGGTGTCATCTGCGTGTGGTATGGTGCACTGGGAGTGTTAACTACGTTGGTGTCATCTGCGTGTGGCAAGGTGCACTGGGAGTGTTAACTACGTTGGTGTCATCTGCGTTTGGCAAGGTGCACTGGGAGTGTTAACTACGTTGGTGTCATCTGCGTGTGGCAAGGTGCACTGGGAGTGTTACCTACGTTGGTGTCATCTGCGTGTGGCAAGGTGCACTGGGAGTGTTAACTACGTTGGTGTCATCTGCGTGTGGCAAAGTGCGCTGGGAGTGTTAACTACGGTGGTGTCATCTGTGTGTGGCAAGGTGCACTGGGAGTGTTAACTACGTTGGTGTCATCTGTGTGTGGCAAGGTGCACTGGGAGTGTTAACTACGTTGGTGTCATCTGCGTGTGGCAAGGTGAACTGGGAGTGTTAACTACGTTGGTGTCATCTGCGTGTGGCAAGGTGAACTGGGAGTGTTAACTACGTTGGTGTCATCTGCGTGTGGCAAAGTGCACTGGGAGTGTTAACTACGTTAGTGTCATCTGCGTGTGGCAAAGTGCACTGGGAGTGTTAACTACGTTGGTGTCATCTGCGTGTGGCAAGGTGCACTGGGAGTGTTACCTACGTTGGTGTCATCTGCGTGTGGCAAGGTGCACTGGGAGTGTTAACTACGTTGGTGTCATCTGCGTGTGGCAAGGTGCACTGGGAGTGTTAACTACGTTGGTGTCATCTGCGTGTGGCAAGGTGCACTGGGAGTGTTAACTACGTTGGTGTCATCTGCGTGTTGCATGGTGCACTGGGAGTGTTAACTACGTTGGTGTCATCTGCGTGTGGCAAGGTGAACTGGGAGTGTTAACTACGGTGGTGTCATCTGCGTGTGGCAAGGTGTGCTGGGAGTGTTAACTACGGTGGTGTCATCTGCGTGTGGCAAGGTGCACTGGGAGTGTTAACTACGTTGGTGTCATCTGCGTGTGGCAAGGTGAACTGGGAGTGTTAACTACGGTGGTGTCATCTGCGTGTGGCAAGGTGCACTGGGAGTGTTAACTACGTTGGTGTCATCTGCGTGTGGCAAGGTGAACTGGGAGTGTTAACTACGGTGGTGTCATCTGCGTGTGGCAAGGTGCATTGGGAGTGTTAACTACGTTGGTGTCATCTGCGTGTGGCAAGGTGCACTGGGAGTGTTAACTACGGTGGTGTCATCTGCGTGTGGCAAGGTGCACTGGGAATGTTAACTACGTTGGTGTCATCTGCGTGTGGCAAGGTGAACTGGGAGTGTTAACTACGTTAGTGTCATCTGCGTGTGGCAAGGTGAACTGGGAGTGTTAACTACGTTGGTGTCATCTGCGTGTGGCAAGGTGAACTGGGAGTGTTAACTACGTTGGTGTCATCTGCGTGTGGCAAGGTGCACTGGGAGTGTTAACTACGTTGGTGTCATCTGCGTGTGGCAAGGTGCACTGGGAGTGTTAACTACGTTGGTGTCATCTGCGTGTGGCAAGGTGCACTGGGAGTGTTAACTACGTTGGTGTCATCTGCGTGTGGCAAGGTGCACTGGGAGTGTTAACGACGTTGGTGTAATCTGCGTGTGGCAAGGTGCACTGGGAGTGTTAACTACGTTGGTGTCATCTGCGTGTGGCAAGGTGTGCTGGGAGTGTTAACTACGTTGGTGTCATCTGCGTGTGGCAAGGTGTGCTGGGAGTGTTAACTACGTTGGTGTCATCTGCGTGTGGCAAGGTGTGCTGGGAGTGTTAACTACGTTGGTGTCATCTGCGTGTGGCAAGGTGCACTGGGAGTGTTAACTACGTTGGTGTCATCTGCGTGTGGCAAGGTGTGCTGGGAGTGTTAACTACGTTGGTGTCATCTGCGTGTGGCAAGGTGTGCTGGGAGTGTTAACTACGTTGGTGTCATCTGCGTGTGGCAAGGTGCACTGGGAGTGTTAACTACGTTGGTGTCATCTGCGTGTGGCAAGGTGTGCTGGGAGTGTTAACTACGTTGGTGTTGAAGAAATATTAGTAAACAGTTAGCTAGTTTACAAACACGTGCCTGTCTTGCACTCAGAGAAGCTGACGTTATGTAAACACATTACTGTACCATGTGTCTCATGGTGGAAGACTTGGTGTCTCATGGTGGAAGACTTTGTGTCTCATAGTGGAAGACTTGGTGTCTCATGGTGGAAGACTTTGTGTCTCATGGTGGAAGACTTGGTGTCTCATGGTGGAAGACTTGGTGTCTCATGGTGGAAGACTTGGTGTCTCATGGTGGAAGACTTTGTGTCTCATGGTGGAAGACTTGGTGTCTCATGGTGGAAGACTTTGTGTCTCATAGTGGAAGACTTTGTGTCTCATGGTGGAAGACTTTGTGTCTCATGGTGGAAGACTTGGTGTCTCATGGTGGAAGACTTGGTGTCTCATGGTGGAAGACTTGGTGTCTCATGGTGGAAGACTTGGTGTCTCATGGTGGAAGACTTGGTGTCTCATGGTGGAAGACTTTGTGTCTCATGGTGGAAGACTTTGTGTCTCATGGTGGAAGACTTTGTGTCTCATGGTGGAAGACTTTGTGTCTCATGGTGGAAGACTTTGTGTCTCATGGTGGAAGACTTTGTGTCTCATGGTGGAAGACTTTGTGTCTCATGGTGGAAGACTTTGTGTTTCATAGTGGAAGACTTTGTGTCTCATGGTGGAAGACTTTGTCTCATGGTGGAAGACTTTGTGTCTCATGGTGGAAGACTTTGGTCTCATGGTGGAAGACTTTGTGTCTCATGGTGGAAGACTTTGTCTCATGGTGGAAGACTTTGTGTCTCATGGTGGAAGACTTTGTGTCTCATGGTGGAAGACTTTGTCTCATAGTGGAAGACTTTGTGTCTCATAGTGGAAGACTTTGTGTCTCATGGTGGAAGACTTTGTGTCTCATGGTGGAAGACTTTGTGTCTCATAGTGGAAGACTTTGTGTCTCATAGTGGAAGACTTTGTGTCTCATGGTGGAAGACTTTGTGTCTCATGATGGAAGACTTGTGTCTCATGGTGGAAGACTTTGTGTCTCATAGTGGAAGACTTTGTGTCTCATGGTGGAAGACTTTGTGTCTCATGGTGGAAGACTTTGTGTCTCATGGTGGAAGACTTTGTGTCTCATGGTGGAAGACTTTGTGTCTCATAGTGGAAGACTTTGTGTCTCATAGTGGAAGACTTTGTGTCTCATGGTGGAAGACTTTGTCTCATGGTGGAAGACTTTGTGTCTCATGGTGGAAGACTTTGTCTCTCATGGTGGAAGACTTTGTCTCATGGTGGAAGACTTTGTGTCTCATGGTGGAAGACTTTGTGTCTCATGGTGGAAGACTTTGTCTCTCATGGTGGAATACTTTGTGTCTCATGGTGGAATACTTTGTGTCTCATGGTGGAAGACTTTGTTCTCATGGTGGAATACTTTGTGTCTCATGGTGGAAGACTTTGTGACCTTGGCCTTATTTATGTGTGAGGAAAAAAGTCTGGCTATTTTGTTTTCTTACCTGGAAGGAGTTCCGAGGGTTGGCAGCCCTGTCTATGACCAGGCTTATGGAGATTCGTATGCCAGAGAGAGAAAGAGGCGGAGATTTTCCAAGTCCAGTCACAGGATATGCTTTCTAATAATAAAAAGGCGCAATTTCATGACTGAAACAATACACAAAAAAATGTACGTCGGGTACTGAAACTTATGACGACATTTTGAGTGACGACATTCCGACGACGAGTAGTGATCCTGATGAACAGAGGCACCAGGATCCTCTGACCACCACGACACTTGTGAACCGGTTGAGTTATAATTGGGGAACGGCTGCTAGAATGGTGTGGACTAGTACTAAGTACTCTCAAGAACTAGTACTAAGATCACCTAGCACTAGTACTCTCAAGCACTAGTACTAAGTTCACTTAGCACTAGTACTCTCAAGAACTAGTACTATGATCACCTAGCACTAGTACTCTCAAGCACTAGTACTAAGTTCACTTAGCACTAGTACTCTCGAGGACTAGTACTAAGTTCATGTGAGGGGGAAAGTTAGATAGGAGTGGTGAAGTATGAATGAATAATGGTGGTAGCTTGTTGGGCAGTCTGTTTGTTGTTAGGTGTGGTCGTAGTTCCCGCTACCCCCACTCCTACACCCGGTGGGGGTGACGTGTGTCCCTCCGACCAGTTCACAGATACTTACTTGACTTTCGGCTCCCATCAAATCTGCAAGTATCCATTCCTCTCCTGTTTAATTTATAATGCGTTTGGGTTAATTTGGTTTAAACAAGAGCTTCACTCTTGTTTAGATTTTTTTCTTCCTTTCTTTTGCTAATTCTTCCTGTCCTGATTTGGACTTACGTAGTGTAATGTCGTTATTTAATCCTCACCATTTCTTTAAAAGGCTTTACACTTATCATGTGAGTTATTTCTCGAGTGGTGTGTAATTTTCTTTTCTTTATTTTTGCCTTGATTGTCTGCTGGGGGTCACCCGACACAGGCGAGATAAGAGAGGCAGCATTGGTCTTGAAAGTACTAGTCATTGATCTCTTCGCTCTCGGGCCCAGAGGTTGTGCTGCGCTGTTGCTCCTGACTTGGTCTTGACGTACCTTTCGTTTTTCTGCAAGATGGCAACCAGTAGGAGGAGGAGAAGCAACACGGTGTGTGTTGAGTTGCTACAGGGAGCTATCTACCCAGCAAATGCTTCTGTTTTGCTGCCAACAATTATCTGTGACACCTTTGGTGTTATCAATGATGACCTTTACGGTGTTGCCTTGAATAGCTCAGGGAGAATCTTTGTGAAGTTCAACACGGCAGAGGCATACAAGAAGACAGTGGAGCGCTTCCAGGAGAAATGTATCATCGTCAACACAGGTTAAGGGATGCTTCGACCTATTATACTTATGTTCGTGTGCAAAACGTGCCATTTGAGGCCATTGGAGTGGACATTAGTGAGGCGTTTCAACAATATGGTGTGGTGCACATGACAACAATGGGGCGTTGGTCGGACGGACTCTATGCTGGTTTCCTGAGGGCTCTTACACTTTAAAAATGTCCTTAAAACTCCCCATACCATCATATGTCATGCTGGACGACTTTAGAACGCAAGTTTTTGTCACTTATGTGGGACAGCGTAAGACTTGTAGTGTGTGTGGGGCATACGACCATATGGCAGCAGGGTGTCCCACAGCCATGGCGCCAAGAATGTTGGCTCCTAATGTACCTGTGGTACAATCCTCTTTTGAGGAACCTATACCTGCGAATGTGGTGGAGATGGGTAACGCCAGTTGGGCGGATGTAGTACAAGGATTGGGGGACCGTTGTGTGACACTCCCTGAAGCACTGGGTGCTTCGCCAGTGGGTGAGTTGGAACATGTACTAGAGACTGATGGGATGGTGGAGAGTGTGCAACAAGAGAAATTGCCGAAACCAGTGCAAGAGATGATAAGCACTTTTCTGGCTGGTTCGGAGGTGGATGCCTCGGGAACGGACGGGATATTGCAGGGAGAGGAGGAAAGGCTTATACAGGCTGTTAATGTGTTAGAGGATGGGGTAGACAGGCTACAGAAGCAAGAGGTGGAGGCCATTGTGCATAGGGAAGAGGAAATGAACATGGATGAGATGGAGGTTGGGGTGAAATCTAGAAAGAGGGTGGGCGAAACATTGAATGATGATGTTCTAACACCTGCCCAGCGTTCAGGCAAGAAGGTATGGGTGGAGGTGCCAGGGAAAGGGAAAGTGGGAGCCCAGGGGAGGGTAAGGCTACATGGTGTGAGACAAGACAGGGATAAAGGTAGTATAGTAAAGAGTGCCGCAGGTAGACCACAGAAACCCAGGGAAAAGCCCCCGTTTGCGTATTCCAGTGTCTAACTATAAATGCAAATGGCCTTAGGGCTGAAGTAAAGCGTAGTTGGATGGAAGTTATACTGAGATGATATGACATAGATGTGTGTTTCATACAAGAGCATAACTTTAGGTGTGGTAGAGATTTGAGATTAAAGTGGTATCAAATGTTTGCAGGTAGCTCGGGGAAGTTCAAGGGAGGAGTAGCAGTGGGTGTGAAAGAATCCAGTCCCTTCCGATTGTTAGCTTGGGAGGAAGGAGGAGGGGGGAGGGTAGTGAGGGTGGATGGAGTGTTGGGAGGCATACAGGTGTGCTTTGTAGGTATTTACATGCCTGCTGATAGTAATCGTAGAGTAAAGGAGGAGTTTGTGAGGGATGTCTTGACTTTTTATTTGAGATGGCTGCGATGATTATGTTGTTGGGTGGCGACTTGAATTGTATTATTAGGAAAAAAGATGTGGAACCTAGAGGGGCAGGTTGTGAGTTAGGGGTCTTGCATACATTATTGAGGGAGGTGGGGTTTTTAGATGTGGTAAGGGGAGATGGTTAGGGAGTAGAGCATACCTTCGTGAGAACAGGGTATGGTGCCAGATTAGATCATGTGTATGTCACGAAGGATGTTACAGTGGGGAGGGTTCACACGCTAGATATTGGTTTTTCAGATCATCGTGGTGTTTTAGTGGAGGTGACGTGGGAGGGAATGGTATGCAGGTACAGTAGTTTTGGGAAGATGAATGTACGTTTGCTGCGAGGGGAGGAGGAGCGGACATTATTTGCTGAATGGTGGGAGTCATTATGGATAGAAGGGGCAGGGGAACAAGAGAAGAATTTTCTGGAATGGTGGGAAACATGTGCGAAGACGAGAATTAGGGATTTTTACAGAAATAGAGGTAAGGAGGAGGTTGGATGGAAGTTTGGTCTTCAGAAGTATTTAGAGGGTCAGCTGCAGGAATGTTATGAGGGGGGTATATAAGTTTGGGGAAATAGAGGACTTGAGGGGTAGGTTAAAGGACATTCAAAATGACCGCTTTGACGCCATAAGAGTTAGAGGAGGCATTGAGGAGGCGTTATGGGGAGATAAACCATCTAGTTGTGTGTTGCGACGGTTCAGAGACAGGTAGAGGTGTACTACGATTATGGGGGTAGAAGTGTGTACAGGGGTAGGTGGCTATAACGTGGGACAGGTGTTAGGAACGACGGATGGTATAAGCAATTATGCTGATTTTTGGTTTGAGAGGAAATTAGCGGAGAGGACAGAGAGGGGTAGGGAGGGAGAGATTATTGAGGAAGGAATCTTGTGTCGTGTAGGAATAGAGGAGTGTGAGAGTATAAGTGGAAGTATAAGTGAGCAGGAGGTGGGGGAGGCTGTGGCTAGTTTAACTTTAGGAAAGACACCAGGTATAGATCGAATACCTAATGACTTTTATGTTGTACACTGGGAGGCATTGCAAAATGTTTGGTGCTTTTGTTCAATTGTATGAAAGAGGAAGAATGGTTGGGGGAAACACAGGGTACGGGGGTGGTTGTTCTGGTGCCAAAGAAAGGGGGAAGGACCTTAGGGAATTATAGAGCCTTATCCCTCATGTGTGGGGATTATAAAATTTTTGCTAAGATATTGGGTAATAGGATGAAATTGGTGCTTGACAAAGTCATACATCAGGGGCAGTTCGGTATACCTGGTAGAATTATGAATGTGGGCCATGGTCGTATCAAGGATTTTATTGAGGGTAGGAAGGGGGTGTTCTGGGAATTGATTGGAAGGAAGCGTATGACTGTGTGGATCGACAAATGTTGGGGATTATGTTAAGAAGACAGGGATATGGGGAGGAAATTGCTGCATGGGTAGAGACTTTGTATAATTCTGCAACGGTGTGGGTACAGGTGAATGGGAAGTTGGGACGACAGGTGATGATGGAAAGGGGACTGAGACAGGGGTGTCCATTGTCACAAATCCTATTTGCGTGTATGCAAGATCCATTTTATAGGTTAATAGAGGAAGGAGTGGGAGAGAGTGGACAGGGGGAGGCTTGTGGTGTGGGCATAGTGGGGTACGTAGATGATACAACTGTACTAGTGGGTGGGGAGGAAGGGTTGGCGAACATGGGATGTATTATAGAGATTTTGGGGGCGGCAACAGGGATGAGGGTCAATGGTGCAAAATCTAAGTTATTGGAAGTGGGAATGTGGGTGGGAGGAGGCTTGGGAGAAGCGTAAGGATGGAATGCTGTTGATAGGATTAAAATTTGTGGAATAGTGTACAGTGGACCCCGAGTTTCGAAAACTTCACTCCTGAAGTCTGCTCAAGTGCCATTACCGAACGAATTTATTCCCTTAAGGAAAAATTTCACGTAGGTTAGTCTATTTCAGACCCCCAAAAATACACTTCCACAAGAACTTACAAAATTATACTTACATAATTGCACGATTTCTGGGGTATTCGTTAACCGAGGGTCCACTGTATATGGCGGATGTGGAAGAGGCTAGGCAGGTAAACTCTGTGGAGGTGGTGAGTAGGGCTCTGGGTAGAATGAGGGGTTGGAGGCCGGGAGATGTAACGCTAATGCAGAGGGTGGTGGTGGTGAATACTCTTGTATATAGTAAGGTGTGGAATGTGGCTGCCTTGTATCCTTTGAGGATGGAAGATGTAAGGGAATTACAAAGGAAAGTGTTAAGGTATGTGTGGGGGTATGGAAGGCCGTGACTAAGAAAGGAGGTCGTAATGCTGAAAGTCCGACGAGGTGGGTTGGGACTTATTCCCTTGGAAAGTAGGGTGAAAGCGTATGTGGAAACTTTTTTAGTCACTAAAAGTTCCACAGGGTAAGTGAGCCGTTAGGAGCCTTACATACCGTGGATCGGCCCTCGGAGTTTATAAACCCACACTCCCAACCAAAACAACTACACACTCCAGCTTTTGAAGGTGACTATTGTGTATATTTTAATTGATAGATTTATCCACCTAGGAACACCTAGGCAAGTTTGTACAGATAGAAACTAATAGTAGGATTATTAAGGCAACGTTAGGTATTAATACTGTAGCTCTAGCACCCTAATATAGGTAGTTATAGGCCTGAATAGGCAAGCATTAGGTTATGTTAGCTAGAGACAACTGGCAGCCCACACTTGAATCTAGGCAGTGTGGCGTGACCTACGTTCTTACCAGACCAGACCTCGACAGAACAAGACGTGCTGAGATTAAGCAGCACCCTGCACGTGACCCAACATCTGTCCTGGGGCCCTGGAGGAGATCCCGAAGTACCGTGGAAATCTGCCTCCATCCAGACCCATTACAGTAAGACTAGGCTTTCTCTCAGTATCTAGCCAGTTTTCTGGGGAAACGTTAGTGAAGTTATCTGTGGGTCTTAAGCAGACGGACGCCTTGTGTTGGTATGTACCAGTGCGTCTCTTAAGTTCAGTCTGGAAGCTAGTGTTACTTACTGCATATATTACTTAAGGGACATCCCAAGTAACCAGGGAACTCTGAGGTGCAGGCAGGACACTAATTACCCCATCTTTTGCAGACAAAGTTTCTCCACTGCACATGGTGTTAGGAGGGTTATATATAAGGAAGACCAGGACACATACCCACCCTTTTCTTTCAAGGTAATCCCCTTCCAGTATTTGTAGGCAGCGTGGATCCCTTACTGCAATTAGATAGAAATTTGTACCATAGCCACTTGTAAGTCTGAGAGAAGTGTCTCAGAGTGTTGGTGTCAACAGTGCTTGCCCAGAGTGCAACTTACAAGAGGCCAATCCAAACAAGTTTCTATAGCGTATGTAAAACTGTGTTTTTTGAGAAAAGGGGGGTTGCGGGGAATACGTGTAGGGAGGGTCATGGAGGATGTACGAAAGTGGTGGGAGGGGAGGGATCTGCGGGTGTGTGAAGATATGGCAAGGCAGTTGTTGGCAGCGAGGGAGCCTAAAAGGGTAAAGGTGGGTAGGCTGGGAAGGGGGAGTGAAAGGGGAGAGGTGGTGCAGGGGCAGGAAAAATTCCTGTTTATAATTGGATGGAGATTTGGGGGGAATTTAGAAAGATGCATTTCAGGCCAAGGGTTAGGGAAGTAGTATATAGATTTTTATTGGGTATATTGGCGTCAAGGTCGGCATTTTATAGAATGGGGTTGGTGAGTACGAACGCATGTCAGTGGTGTGGGGATGAGGAGACAGCGTATCATGCTGTCTACTTTTGTGAATCTTTAGAGGTGGTGAGGCTGTGGCTTGCAAGGGTGATAGTATTGGTGGGAAGGTGGGGGGCATTTTTGGCTCTTGAGGGCTTTAAGTTTTGATGTGGGGGGAACACAGAGGGAGGTAGGAAGGGTAATCATGAATGTAGTCGGGGATTATTTGTATATATCGTGGGGATTGCGGGAGGAGGGTGGGGCCTGTAGGGTACGAGCATTAGCGGGTCGCGTGTATCGGTCCATGTGTAGAAACAGGATATTATATGGAGGAAAATGGGCATCGAGTTTTTCTGAGGGATATAGATCATTAACAGTAGAAAAATTATTACGTTGATTAAACGTAGTTGAGTTGAGTGGAGGCATAACGTATCGTGATGTTTAATAGATATATTATAGATATTATATAGGTTCTATGGGTTTTTTTTTTTGAAGTATATGACATCATTGTTTTGAATCATGTAATAATGGTTTTGTATTTATATAATTGTTGTTCAGGTTTTCTTGTTAACGATATACAGTGAGTAGACACTTGCGTTGTCATGAAATAGATTGAGAACACCACAAGTGGGATGGTAATTGTTTGTGGTTTACTTTGTGTATTTTGTTGTTCTGGAAGCAATAGTGAAGAAGTCTGTCAAAATCTTTTTGTTCATGTACTGTTATATGTATTTTTTATAATAAAATATAAAAAAAAACTAGTGCTAAGTGAACTTAGTACTAGTCATTGAGAGTACTAGTGCTAAGTGAACTTAGTACTAGTCCTTAAGAGTACTAGTGCTAAGTGAACTTAGTACTAGTCCTTGAGAGTACTAGTGATAAGTGAACTTAGTACTAGTCCTTGAAAGTACTAGTGCTAAGTGAACTTAGTACTAATCCTTGAAAGTACTAGTGCTAAGTGAACTTAGTACTAGTCCTCGAGAGTACTAGTGATAAGTGAACTTAGTACTAGTCCTTGAGAGTACTAGTGCTAAGTGAACTTAGTACTAGTCCTTGAGAGTACTAGTACTAAGTGAAAACCTAGTACTAGTCCTTGAGAGTACTAGCGCTAAGTGAATTTAGTACTAGTCCTTGTGAGTACTAGTGCTAAGTGAACTTAGTACAAGTCCTTGAGAGTACTAGTGCCAAGTGAACTTAGTACTAGTCCTTGAGAGTACTAGTGCTAAGTGTACTTAGTACTAGTCCTTGAGAGTACTAGTGCTAAGTGAACATAGTACAAGACCTTGAGAGTACTAGTGCTAAGTGAACTTAGTACTAGTCCTTGAGAGTACTGGTGCTAAGTGAATTTAGTACTAGTCCTTGAGAGTACTAGTACTAAGTGAAAACTTAGTACTAGTCCTTGAGAGTACTAGTGCTAAGTGAAAACTTAGTACTAGTCCTTGAAAGTACTAGTGCTAAGTGAATTTAGTACTAGTACTTGTGAGTACTAGTGAGTACTTGTGAGTACTAGTGCTAAGTGAACTTAGTACTAGTCCTTGAGAATACTAATGCTAAGTGAACTTAGTAATAGTCCTTGAGAGTACTAATGCTAAGTGAACTTAGTACTAGTCCTTGAGAGTACTAATGCTAAGTGAACTTAGTACTAGTCCTTAAGAGTACTAGTGCTAAGTGAACTTAGTACTAGTCCTTGAGAGTACTAGTGATAAGTGAACTTAGTACTAGTCCTTGAAAGTACTAGTGCTAAGTGAACTTAGTACTAATCCTTGAAAGTACTAGTGCTAAGTGAACTTAGTACTAGTCCTCGAGAGTACTAGTGATAAGTGAACTTAGTACTAGTCCTTGAGAGTACTAGTGCTAAGTGAACTTAGTACTAGTCCTTGAGAGTACTAGTACTAAGTGAAAACCTAGTACTAGTCCTTGAGAGTACTAGCGCTAAGTGAATTTAGTACTAGTCCTGTGAGTACTAGTGCTAGTGAACTTAGTACAAGTCCTTGAGAGTCTAGTCTAGTGAACTTAGTACTAGTCCTTGAGAGTACTATCTAAGTGTAACTTAGTACTAGTCCTTGAGAGTACTAGTACTTAGTGAACTTTGTACTAGCCCTTGAGAGTACTAGTACTTAGTGAACTTAGTACAAGTCCTTGAGAGTACTAGTACTTAGTGAACTTAGTACAAGTCCTTGAGAGTCCTAGTACTAAGTGAACTTAGTACTAGTCCTTGAGAGTCCTAGTACTTAGTGAACTTAGTACTAGTCCTTGAGAGTCCTAGTACTAAGTGAACTTAGTACTAGTCCTTGAGAGTACTAGTACTTAGTGAACTTAGTACAAGTCCTTGAGAGTCCTAGTACTTAGTGAACTTAGTACTAGTCCTTGAGAGTCCTAGTACTAAGTGAACTTAGTACAAGTCCTTGAGAGTCCTAGTACTAAGTGAACTTAGTACTAGTCCTTGAGAGTCCTAGTACTAAGTGAACTTAGTACAAGTCCTTGAGAGTCCTAGTACTAAGTGAACTTAGTACAAGTCCTTGAGAGTCCTAGTACTAAGTGAACTTAGTACAAGTCCTTGAGAGTCCTAGTACTAAGTGAACTTAGTACAAGTCCTTGAGAGTCCTAGTACTAAGTGAACTTAGTACAAGTCCTTGAGAGTCCTAGTACTAAGTGAACTTAGTACAAGTCCTTGAGAGTCCTAGTACTAAGTGAACTTAGTACAAGTCCTTGAGAGTACGGTCATTTATGTTGGGACAGTTACTGGATGTACTTAATAATTATCCTGGTTAAGACTTCAAATTATCCATGGAAACATAATTTTTTTTATATTTAATTATATATTATTGTAATAATGAAATATTGAGACACAATGTTAATGTTGCTGGGAAGAATATTAGAACATTGTTAACTTAAACACAATTACTTGTAGCTGTACGTAGGTGAATTAAATAATGTTTGTTGTTTTTACTTTTTATTTATATTTGAGTTTATTTGATGTTTCTGTGTTTTGTGTTACTGGGGATGTTAACAGCAGGTTATTGTTAACATAGTGTTAGTTACTATTATATTAGAAGAGGCCAAGATAAAAGTGTGATAATTGTTGGTTAACTTAGTTTCTAGTTTGTCAACTTCGTACACAATACGTCATCAAGTTTGCATGTTGACTGTGTACTAGAAATCTAGAAAACTATAAACACAAATAAGAGTCTATAGAAATTAAAGTAAACTTTAAGTATATATACACTTAAATATATTTCCCTTGACTGTATATACTTGTTTGCTCTCAGTGCACTTGAATATTGAGAGATATTCTCTTCTGAATATATAAAGTGGGAAAGTTGGTTGGATTATGGGGTTTAAAGCCTATCGACTACACGAAGTTCATTAATGCTGCATGTCACCTGTTTACCATTAGTCAAGAATACGTCAGTCGCTAAAGATAGTTAATTTAACTTGAGGTTTATTGAGACACGAGGGTTTTTTAGGCTGTATATCACCTGTTCATCACCAACTGGAATTACTTTACTCCCAAATATGGGCCCATAAGGTTTAATATAAACTACGTATACATAAACTCAGGTATACATACCTCCAGGCACACACGCACTCTTGTTTAAGATATACATACCTCCAGGCACACACGCACTCTTGTTTAAGATATACATACCTCCAGGCACACACGCACTCTTGTTTAAGATATACATGCCTCCAGGAACACACGCACTCTTGTTTAAGATATACATGCCTCCAGGAACACACGCACTCTTGTTTAAGATATACATACCTCCAGGAACACACGCACTCTTGTTTAAGATATACATACCTCCAGGAACACACGCACTCTTGTTTAAGATATACATGCCTCCAGGAACACACGCACTCTTGTTTAAGATATACATGCCTCCAGGAACACACGCACTCTGGCTTAAGATATACATGCCTCCAGGAACACACGCACTCTGGCTTAAGATATACATGCCTCCAGGAACACACGCACTCTGGCTTAAGATATACATGCCTCCAGGAACACACGCACTCTGGCTTAAGATATACATGCCTCCAGGAACACACGCACTCTGGCTTAAGATATACATGCCTCCAGGAACACACGCATTCTGGCTTAAGATATACATGCCTCCAGGAACACACGCACTCTGGCTTAAGATATACATGCCTCCAGGAACACACGCACTCTTGTTTAAGATATACATACCTCCAGGCACACACGCACTCTTGTTTAAGATATACATACCTCCAGGCACACACGCACTCTTGTTTAAGATATACATGCCTCCAGGAACACACGCACTCTTGTTTAAGATATACATGCCTCCAGGAACACACGCACTCTTGTTTAAGATATACATACCTCCAGGAACACACGCACTCTTGTTTAAGATATACATACCTCCAGGAACACACGCACTCTTGTTTAAGATATACATGCCTCCAGGAACACACGCACTCTTGTTTAAGATATACATGCCTCCAGGAACACACGCACTCTGGCTTAAGATATACATGCCTCCAGGAACACACGCACTCTGGCTTAAGATATACATGCCTCCAGGAACACACGCACTCTGGCTTAAGATATACATGCCTCCAGGAACACACGCACTCTGGCTTAAGATATACATGCCTCCAGGAACACACGCACTCTGGCTTAAGATATACATGCTTCCAGGAACACACGCACTCTGGCTTAAGATATACATGCCTCCAGGAACACACGCACTCTTGTTTAAGATATACATGTCTCCAGGAACACACGCACTCTGGCTTAAGATATACATGCCTCCAGGAACACACGCATTCTGGCTTAAGATA
The DNA here is from genome assembly GCA_009830355.1 of Cherax destructor. NCBI lineage: Eukaryota > Metazoa > Arthropoda > Malacostraca > Decapoda > Parastacidae > Cherax > Cherax destructor. The sequence continues at coordinate 2,121 of WNWK01012428.1, read as the reverse complement.
TACATGCCTCCAGGAACACACGCACTCTTGTTTAAGATATACATGTCTCCAGGAACACACGCACTCTGGCTTAAGATATACATGCCTCCAGGAACACACGCACTCTGGCTTAAGATATACATGCCTCCAGGAACACACGCACTCTTGTTTAAGATATACATGTCTCCAGGAACACACGCACTCTGGCTTAAGATATACATGCCTCCAGGAACACACGCATTCTGGCTTAAGATATACATGCCTCCAGGAACACACGCACTCTGGCTTAAGATATACATGTCTCCAGGAACACACGCACTCTGGCTTAAGATATGCATGCCTCCAGGAACACACGCATTCTGGCTTAAGATATACATGCCTCCAGGAACACACGCACTCTGGCTTAAGATATACATGCCTCCAGGAACACACGCATTCTGGCTTAAGATATACATGCCTCCAGGAACACACGCACTTTGGCTTAAGATATACATGTCTCCAGGAACACACGCACTTTGGCTTAAGATATACATGTCTCCAGGAACACACACACTCTTGTTTAAGATATTCATGCCTCCAGGAACACACACACTCTTGTTTAAGATATACATGCCTCCAGGAACACACGCACTCTGGCTTAAGATATACATGCCTCCAGGAACACACGCACTCTTGTTTAAGATATACATGTCTCCAGGAACACACGCACTCTGGCTTAAGATATACATGCCTCCAGGAACACACGCATTCTGGCTTAAGATATACATGCCTCCAGGAACACACGCACTCTGGCTTAAGATATACATGTCTCCAGGAACACACGCACTCTGGCTTAAGATATACATGCCTCCAGGAACACACGCATTCTGGCTTAAGATATACATGCCTCCAGGAACACACGCACTCTGGCTTAAGATATACATGCTCCAGGAACACACGCACTCTGGCTTAAGATATACATGCCTCCAGGAACACACGCACTCTGGCTTAAGATATACATGCCTCCAGGAACACACGCACTTTGGCTTAAGATATACATGCCTCCAGGAACACACGCACTTTGGCTTAAGATATACATGCCTCCAGGAACACACGCACTCTGGCTTAAGATATACATGCCTCCAGGAACACACGCACTCTGGCTTAAGATATACATGCCTCCAGGAACACACGCACTCTGGCTTAAGATATACATGTCTCCAGGAACACACACACTCTTGTTTAAGATATTCATGCCTCCAGGAACACACTCACTCTTGTTTAAGATATACATGCCTCCAGGAACACACTCACTCTTGTTTAAGATATACATGCCTCCAGGAACACACGCACTCTTAAGATATACACACATCGTGAGAAATATACTCTGCAGAATATATGTTGACAATAATTACAAACTTTTAATATTCCCTTGACACTCCTGAAAGTCTACAATTTCTTCTTAATCCATTGAACAAACACATCTTTTGACCATAATTCTTTATAAATATAAGACAAACATTTCAATGAATTTAACCAAAATATTTTCTTAAATAAGTTTGACATTTTTACCAGATATTCATATATTTCTGGTGTTCATTATTCAGTAAATTATATTTTAAATTTTTAAATTTTGAGTTTATGAATAAAACCCCCGAAACCCTCTCCAGGTAAAGTCCAGGTAAGAAATAAAAGGGAGTGTTATATAATGTCATATATCTATTTCAAAATATATTCCATAAGTTCTATTTTACTTGGCTTAGAGACCTTACACTTGTATATGTAATATATATATAAAATTAAATGTAATTGTCATCTTTTACATAGAATAAAAAAATAAATTTTTTATAGTAAATACCAATACAGTCTCTTGTTAGATTTTAAATAAAATATACATTAAGTAAGATTTTTTCTGTATTCCAAAAACTTGTTTTTTTTAAACTGGTTTCTACATTTGTTGTTTCCTTTGTTCCTTTTCACCATAATTATCAATCTTCATTTTCTCCACAATTCCTTTTCAAAATCTCACTACTTTCTCAATATTTTCCAAATTTTGTGGTTGTATGCCAGGCGTCGGCGTCATCAGTACCATGCTCCTGATGATCATGGTGATGACTACTTGGTCCTGGGGAAGAGTTTGACAATGTTACCACCATGTACCAT